>JANHGN010020579.1:14982-28995 GCA_024605025.1 Megaceryle maxima | reverse complement strand
AAAAAAACAAAAAAAAAAAAAACCAAAAAAACCCACCAACCACCCCCCACAAAAAACCCAAACAAACAAAAAAAAACCACACCAAAAAAAACCCAAAAACCCAAAAACAAAACACCACATAACTTTATTCTACACCTGTTTTGCTCACAAACACATTCCCACTCATTCCTGCCAAGAAAGGATGGTTGCAGTTTTTCCCTGAATGAGGACAACAGCTCTTACATCATTTTGATTTACAGATGCTTTTTTTAAAAGCACAGAATACGAGATTCTTAAATTATGTTTTTCCCCTCTTGACCTTATCTAATTGTCCACACCATAGTATTCACTTCAATTACTGTTAGTCTATTGTATCTACCAATGAAACTGTGATCCACACCCATTTTCCCAGCTTGTTTAGTCAAAATCGCTACCTTGTCACCTCTCCCTTCCTATTAACACAAGTTATTCACATGAATAATACAAAAAAGACTTATGTCATAAAGGTCTCAAAGATCCAGTTAAAAACCTGGGGAAAAAATATCTGTTAAATTACACTGCCTGTTCTTTAGTCAAGAGAATAACTAAAATAAATCTCCCACTGATTTACTTGGAACTGACATTTATCCAGCTAGCATCTGCTGATCTAGATTTATGCTCCTGGATTTGCTTTAGCTATAATACTAATTTTATATTCAAATTCTCTGAAAACTTCTCCAGTATTTAAGGGTTTCTTAGAAATCCTTATTGCGGAACCAGAGATGACTATGGTGAACTGCTCTGAGTGCAAGTTATCTGGATATGGTCATTTTCAAATGTTTATCCTTATTGGAGATGCATTAACTCCCTGAAAAATCCTCTTCTGACATGAATACTCACTCCTGTTTCCACCAGGCACAACACAGAAGTATTTCTTGAACATGTACTCCTAATGGCAAGCACTTATCAGTGTAGCATGACTTAGGTTATGACCAAATAGTTGTTTTGAGGAAAAAATGGCACATTTAATTGAGACAGGATTCTCCAAATGAAATGCAGCACTTGGCCATGGCCATGCTAGCAGACCTCTGAACTGAAAAAAAAAAATAAATAAAGTATCCAAATCGAATGCTTGAAACAAACCCCTTATTTTGCATTTTAATGAGCTAACAGCACACTCACTATCAGTAGCTCTACCTTAAGTGAGAAAGCCAAGCAAGAGGCACAAAAAGCAATACTAACACCATCATAGCTCATGGCTGACCATAACACCAAGTCTAAAGCAGTCAGTCCATCCCTTGACATCTCTCTGGCAGATGAATGCAGCTTCTAATGGAAACAGGACAGGTCCAACCTAATCTGTAGTGATGATACTTCTTGGTTAGAGAAGCTGCTGTGCACTTCCAGAGAAAATACCTGAAAGCCACTGGTTGAACCATCTTAACCGTGTGTGGTGCCAAGTGTTGGAAACATTGGGAATTTATCTGACTACACTGCCTTTGATACATTACTTATTTATAATCTTTTAAAAAAGAGACAAGAATTGTAATTTTTGTGGGGTTTTTTTTGGTTTTTTTTTGTTTGTTTGTTTTTTTAATCAGTCTAATAGTTTGTTTTATTTATTACACTCCTACAGTGCTTTAATTTGTGGCTTTCTTCAAATGTCACCCTTCACTGGGCCACATTACTGGCAAAGCTAACCATGCTGAGCTTTTAGTTATTCAACAGCACAGACTAAACATTTACCTCTATTAGCCACAAAGCACACAGACTATTATAGTCTATTCTTAAAGACAAAATTTTAATTGAAGAATTTGTAAAGAATGCCTATTTTGAAACACAGCTTTCAATTGCTCTGTGAAACCCTTTGGCAAGGATATTGTGCATTCCTAGGAGGATTTAAATTAGGTTGCTGCAGAACAAAACCTGGGTTACGGATAGTAACTTGGATACAGTCACACACATACCAGGGGAGAAAAAAAAAAAAAAAAAAGAGAGAGAGAGAGAGAAGAGAACATTCTCATTCCTCCTGATCTTTTCCCTTGAAAAGCACAACCATCAACATGCAAAGTCCATTAAGTCCATTTTAATAAGATAATGTGAGGGTTTTTTTTGCTAGGTGAAAAATACTGCAATACTGTTTCTAAACCAAGTTAAACCTGTTTGTACTTCTCAAAATTACTACGGAATCTAACTGTGTAAAATCCTATGATATTTAAAGTTTAAGCTGTTAGCTTTAAACTGACATATGAAGAGATAATTTTACATTAAGGACTCGAAGTATAAATCTCTATTGCAAGTGCAATGCCAGTTTATTTTTTTTTTTAATTAGGACTTCAGATATGTATTCTTATTTGTTCATTCCAATCTGATTTTTCCCCTCAGACTATCAGTATGGCATCAGAATAAAAACACATCTTAACATAAAAAGGAAACTTAAAACAGTCTCATTAAATCAAATCTTCTCAGCATTCAGTTCCCATCTTCTAAGGAATCTTCATATACATGATAATGAGTCTCCTGAAAGGCAAAGGCTTAAATGTCATTTCTTTGTGTTGTAAATTCTAATTATTCATAGCAAATAAATTAGTGATACTTTTTTATTGCTTAAAGCAATGCAGAAGCTTGAAGTAATCATACAACTGGCAAAAATTAAGAGTTCCCAAAAAAGGAAGTAAAACTTCATTCTTCACATTCCAGTAGACTTAAAAAGAGCTCCATTAACACTAACAGGGAAAGGGCCAGTGACCTAGAACTTTACTCCTGGTTTGAAACTATTAATGAAGTTTGAAGAATAAAGAGTAATGGGTATTCAAAATCCAACTCCTGTGATGTAGCAGGAGAATGAATAAGCTGTGCTCTAATTTACTCTGACATGCAGCACATCATGGCTGCAGACGCAGTATGTTAGAACAGACCATCTTTCAGGAGTCACATTCTTGGAAATTCTCACACGACCTTTAGTTTAACAGCAAAATAGTAAAAAAAAAAAAAAAAAAAAAAAAAAAAAAAATTCCTTTTTACACACAAGTCATAAAGAAAGAAATGGAGTTGGGCGTAGGGGAGAACATCTTATTTAGCTTTATTTGGGAAGGTGACAATAATATCAAATGGGGTTTATGACTACTCTAACATTATTTTTGAACACTACTGAGCCTTATCCCATCTACAAATTTTACATTACAATGAAACTTTTATTCACTACGAGAAGGTAGGGACAACCTGAGTATGCCACTTAACCTCCTTCAAGCTGTCAAAGGAAAAAGGCTTTTAGGCATCCTGTTCCCTATCACATGCTTTACTGATAAATAAAAATAGAACATTGACAACTATTAGGATGACAAAATTACTTTGAACTTTCCCCAAACTGCTTTTGGGATCCCCAGCTACATCAAGCACTTCATTCACAAATAAGCCATTCCACGTTGTGTTTAACAAAGAAAGTGCAGATTTCATTTTTGTAGTACTCAAGTTTAAAGTTTAATATCTGCATGACTCAAGAGTCAAAAATCGAAGGATGGACCTTATTTTCAGCCGAGGAACAAAGGATTTCACCACCAGAAAGTATCTATTTGGGGATTCATATTCTGTTAGAGGAAGCTAAATAAACAAACAAAATTTCTTCGAACACGCAATTTAGAATTTGGCTTTCTGGAGGGAAACTACGGAAATAAAACACTATTTGTAAAAATACCATTCTTGAAAACACCAAGCTAAGTGATGCTTCAAAACAGTAGCATCATTCAACTTCCAAAAACATACTGTAAAAATCCTCCATTGTGCAATCCATTCTATATTTAAACATTTCTTAAAACTTTCAAGAAAGAACAAATATTCTTCTCAAAATACTAAAGTAAGTATTTTTTCTTATCAGCATAAAGACAGCAAATAACTTTCATCAAAACAAGCACTATCAGAATGATTAAGATATTGGGATGAACTTGGAAAGTAATTATATTTTTCTACTGGTCAGAACAAACATTTAATGGTCTTTTCACATTCAGATTTAAAGCTCAGCTATCAGTAAGTGGAGAACAGATGTATTTGTATGTGCATTCCACAATTCACCAAGATTTTCAGTCTCCTAGATGGCTGCTGCAAGCAATACCAGAATTCTTTAGAATACTAGAAATATCTGAATACATATCTATCCAAATAAACACTGACTATTTCTGTTACTAGAAATACTTTTGGTTCTGTTAGCAATTAAAATGCTTCAGTTTAAAGAATGGGAACAACTTCAAAAGATATTTCCTACTTAGAATTACTGTATTGGACAAATCCTTTCTGGATCCACCCTGATGCCATCATTGAAAGAATAGTTTAATTAATTAAGCTCCCTAGGCCCCTGAAACATCTGGAAAAAGAAAAGGATCTTATAAAAATGTAAACTTTATTAGCTTCTGACAAATAATTATCTGTGTCTCGATGTAAGTTTCTTTGTTTCCTTTTCTTTAAAAAGCACAAACCACACTCTGATACACTTCTGATAACAGTGAATTTCAGCAAGAACCAACAAAAATAAACTCAGATACACTTCTGCTCACCCACAAGGGCAAGAACCACCAACAAAAATAATAAATAATGCCTTACACTACCCTTACTCATATTAAAACATGATTAAAGTATCAAATAGGAGTAATTTCTGAAACGAGGGAACCAAGTGAACAGGAGGAAAAAAGAAACCAGGGTGTGTCTACAGAGCAAGAGCACATAACAACAGGGAATTGTTTAGTCTGCTGAAGAGAAAGGCAAGGAGTAATTTAATAGCAACCTAGAAGGTTAGCTACCAAGATGACGGAGATGGGCTCCTCTCCGAAACGGATGATACACCAAAGGGTACAAAATTCATCAACTGGACACTAGGAACAACATTTCAGTGCAAGGACAGTACAGCACTGGGTCAGCTACTCAGAGAGTGAGTGGAATCTCCATTCTTAGAGGTTTTCAAGCCTAAGCAAGACAAAGCCATGGCTCACCTAATCCTAAACTGTGGAAAGTACTGCTCTGACATTTCCAAAGGCCCCCTTCAGTCAACATTTCCATAATTTACTGAGACACTGGGGGGGGGGGGGTGTTGGTTTGGGTTTTTTTCATGCCCTGTTCCACACTTCACCCCAAACTGGAAGTCTCAGGGTCCACTCAGCAGTTATATTTCTTACATTCTGTCTTACAATAGCCAAGATCAATGCTTCCTGCATAAGATAAATCAGGGGAAATGTTCTGTGATTCAAAGCTCTGTGCCAAGGATTCAGACACAAATCCAAAGATGCATCAAAAAACACACACACACACACACACACACAAAAAAAAAAAAAAAAAAGACACAAGGGGAAGCAAACAATTTTGGAAAAAAAAAAAAACAAATCCAAGAAAACAAGTTATCAGATGCATTTGTTTAAGAAGAATGTGTAGAAAAGTTCTCTTAAAATACACAAAGGAAAAGCTTTTAAAAGCCAGCCTTTCTGGTTTTGGAACAGCCAATTGATACGCTATTACTTATTAGGAGAATGGAGAAAGATGGACTATTTAAAATGCACACACTTTATCTGGACAGATGGATACTACGTCCTGGTACATTTGCTTATAAGTCACCTATCTCCAAAAAGTGATCTGCCCTAGCCAAATGTTTCTTTACTGCTTTATTATTCCAATTCTTACTCTACTGGCTGCATACATAGATATACACAGATATATATACAGTCAAGTCACAACTCATAACACATGACAATGACTGCATTTTGAGCAGGGATTTCTGAATGCACTAAATCAAATCAATACCAGGTTCCAATGGATTTGTGATCCAATGGACTTATCTGATGGTTCACTGAAGTCAGATTAACCCAAACTCAGAATTCTCTCTCTCTCCTTTGCATTAATCATTTTCTGCAGTTTTCTGGCAATGCATTCACTTACAACATTTCCTTCTGTTGCATATTAATTAGCTCTCCTCTTTTCGTGGCCTTCCATTATGGAACTTGCAAGAGCTTTATTACTACAGAGAGCAAGAACCTTCATATTTAAGGAAATGATGAAATGGGACTCATGGGTTAAAAACTGTAGAGGAAAATCAAACAGAAAATAGGACTTTTACCATTACTTTCCCAGTAAAGAAGTTATCAACCCATATACCTGTCAACCTTGCTCATGTTCTAAAGATAAGAGACAATATGTATGCTTTTCATAGATAACTCTACAAATCCTTTTTCTTGCATACAGCCACATGATCTTGCTGAGAAGCCAAGGGGACATACAGGGGCAGCCTGTGTATCTCCATTTTGCACAGCACTGAAATAAATCCAGTGAAGGCCATTTGAAAAGGTATACTGGATGTATGCACCCAATTGTCTTTCCAGTACACATCCATAACTGAACAACCTACAGTAATAATGATTTCACACCCATTTTTCTACCTGATTTTGAAAGGCTTCTTTCCTAGGTTTTTGCATGGGACTTCTGAAGAGAAGTGATACAAATAAAGATCATATAAATATGAATTCTAAAAATTTTATAAACTGGATTGGTATTTGGTCACAAACATATTATTGTTAAGTCCAAAAGGTGCCTACCACCATTAAACTTTTTTCACAATGATCTGGTGTACAAGGCATATTAGGCCAACTGCATTTTTATTATAAAGTAGCTTCTCTACATGATTTTCCCAAATGTCCCACCTAACACAGGAAGGGACTGATGAAAACAATGAACTTGCAGTAGCCAATTACAGTAAGCAGTGTATTGACAAGAACTACAATATGGGTGTACTGACAAAGGCAAATCTGCACCATAAATCAACTGATCATAAATGTTTTATCAAAATCAGAACTCAAAGACAAAAATAACTAAAATCTTTGGCCAAATCATAGCCAGCATAAAATACAATTGTTAAGGCCTGCCTTAGGAATTACAGTTGCTTTCAAAATGAAAGCACATAGCTCAGTGTCTTGTAATTTTATTTGTTTCTCAAAAACTCTACCTTCTGAGATAACATCTGGAAGTAACATGTCCATTTCAGTTACAGTACTCTACCACCAGGTACAGTACAGTCATTTCCAGTGCGTAAGCTTCACAACACCTTTTTCCCCTCACTATTTACTTGAGGGACTTGTTATGGGGAGTAACCAGGCAGTTGTCAAATGTCTGAAATGGCTAAGTGGCCAATGACAATTCCTTCTACCTTACTGCAGGCACAGTTAAGTATCTTGTAGCATGAACTAAAGCTTGAAAAAAAATGTAAAAGTCTCCACTTTGCTTTGTAGTTCTATTTCCAAATACTTTAAACCATTTGAATGGGAATTGTTCTTGTTACCTTTTATCCAGGTTTTGGTGCTATTGCTGATGATGTACCAGCAACATAAGTCATTCCAACAGAGAAGCAAGTTTAAATGTAACAGGACTGTGTGGACTGAATTCCTAATAAGTTCCTGTTGGATGAGCTGACAGCAGCAGTAGGTGTCTAGCCACATTTCAACCACAATTGACTCAGTCGTAGTGCTATCTTCAAGTCCAATATTCTCCCAAAATCAAGGGATTCAATCCAACCACTGCATGTAAAACATTGTGACCAACAGAAAAAAAATATTTAGAGGACAGCATTATGTTCAAAATAGTAAAGAGAGCCTCTGGAGATAAATAGCTTTATATAAATCTCTAAAAATGATTCCACCTTTCAAGGATGATTCCATCTTTTGAAGAGGATTGGTCTTGAAAGTAAAAAGCACTCATCTATAAACTCATTAAAATTATAAGCAGCAAATGCATTTAAGCAGAAAATAAGCACATTCTTGAAAAGCTTCCCAATTAAAAAAAACCTAAACATCCATGATTACACTTCCACCTATTTACCTTGAAGACATTCAAAGGTGTTAACACATTAGAGCAAAAATAATAATAATTTAAAAAAACAGTTTATTTTTGTTATTCAAAACCAAACCATTTTGCAACTAATAAACTTATTTTTAATTTAAAAGAAAAATCCACACACACTTTTACATGTGATTATTACCAGTTCTGTGATCCCTTGTAACACATTCTCTCTTCTGGGTGAAAAGTATTTAAAATTCTCCAAAATATCCCTCTCCCTCTTACCACATTCCCTTCTCCCCCTCCTCATATTTTCAACTAGTACTTTGACATTACTGGCCTCACTAAACTCAATCCTGCAAATTCCTGACATTCATGTCTTCTTAATCTGAAACGAAACTTGAGGAGATGGTTAACATTTGACCTTTGCTCTACCTCAGACATACCTGGAGACAAAAAAAAAAAAAAGAAAAAAAAAGAGGAGGAAAAAAAAAAAAAAAGTCCAGGGCACACAAGATGCATTCACAGGCTGAAAGGATGTTTTATTTTAAAGTTCCCAGTACAGTTTTAAAAAACAAAACAAAACAAAACAAACTTCAAAAGGTAACTTAATAAAAGTTCAATTAAAAGCAAAATTCTGTATAAACATTACAAACTTATACTAAGACTCAAGATCTACAGCAATAATTAAGAAATAAATCTCTAGAAGTATATGGCCAAGCATCATGGTGAATCTAAGTATTAAATGTCTACCATACTAATGAAAACAAACAGGTCTCATTTAATTAGATTTGATACTGTGGCAGAGAATGAGCAACAATAAATTGTACATTGATTATGGAAATAGACACAGTACCTAACAGGCTATTAAAAAAATTAGTCCGAAACAAATTAAAGACAAACGGAGGATCAGTTAGGAGACAAACCAGAAACAACAGAACAGCAAGCTACTTCTGTAAAAAAGAGTATCTCTCTGCTTGCTCTAAATGAAGACAAGCAAAGATTCAAATCCAGTTCCCTCTGTGCTTTTATCACCCCTTTAAGAAATGTTTTAAAACAATGTTAAAGATTATTGCAGCTTTTCATCCACCCTCCTACTTTCCTTGATTACACACAAAAAGAGTAAGGACTTCAGAAGCTTGCTAGCTGCATTTAAAATGGGTTACTCTCTCTGTTGTTCTCAGAAAGTGGGGGTTTTTTTTTGTCATTGTTCTATTCCTGGAAAAAGATGTACTATTAATTAAATCCTTTCAATGATCAATAAGAAATGTTGTACTGGTATCACATATTTTTACCTCAAATGAACTCATACAGGCTTCATATCCTTTCTTCTCTTAATTACTAGTGCATGCTACTGCCAGTATCTGGCAGTGCCAGAATTTTGAGGGAAGAAAGAAAAGAAAGGGTTGGAATACCAGGGATGAACATGATTGTTTAATGAGCCAGTGCCTCTTTGCTGGGAGATAGTCCCCATTTGCTGTTATCTCTATCGGCTTCAGGCATTTTGTTTGTCATACAGTTAAGGCATGACTGAACATGCCATTTGGATATTTTTCTTGTTAAATAAAACCTGCAGCTACAACTGATTAGAGGAATGTCCTTTTACAGACATGATGCATGACACCTAAAATTTTCATCAAGCACCCAAAAGTAAAAAGGGAAAAATAAGGTGAATCATTTCCTTGTTTTCAAGATATTTTCACTTTCACTTACAACTGCACTTTTCAAAACAATCTCTACCAGCAGCTGTTAACTCATGGAAACACTAACTAGAAAATTCATTATTTGGTTTACATGACTACAAGCCAAATAAATTGCAAAAACTTGTGTTTTCAAACAAGTTTCCTCTATATGTAAAAAAGGAGCAGACCAAAACGTATTATTCAGTCTTCTTTGGAAAGGATGCTTATCACATGGAAAACATACCCTTCTGTGTACACCAAACTGATTCAAAGCCAAGACCCTCCAAAATCAAATCAGATGCACTTGTTTTGGTTCGAGCCTAGGCACAGAGCTGATTTCAGAGCCAGGTGTCTATCTCCATGCACAAACACCTGTGACCTACCACTAAATTGTTTAAGCTTTTCTTTGTCTGTGCAGACTGCTTTCCACCTCACCCAGTCTCCTCTTGCACATCCCATTCAGCATATTTGGTTTCCCACACCAGTACCATTCCCTCCAATCTCACTTCTTACATCCCATCATCTATGAAGTTCATAGGATGCTGGCTTACAGCAGTTCATACACACAAAAAGAGGTAGAAAAGCATGGTCCAGGCTAAAGTCCAGATATAAGGCAGCATCTGTTATAAACATCCTTGATAGCAACCACTTTACAATGGCATGCAAGCTCTACTTCTATGCAATTTCTATAGCCAGGTACAGATGCACAATTAGCCTTTCCTTCAGCATCATCCCAATGAAATCAACTCACCAACAGGTATTTTGAGGTTTGATCATCTAGAAGATTCCAGTATGATATTTAAGTACTGATCTTAATTCAAAGAGGAGAAATGGCAGTCTTTCCTATGAATGCAAGGCTAATTAGCAAATGCATTTCATGAACCCCCTATCAGATACCCCTCTCATATTACATTAGTCTCTATCTGCTTTTGTGTTGATCACTAAAACTACCTGCTTTTTAAAAATATATTCGTAATGTTAATGTTCTAAATTTATTATTTTAGTACTGATATCAGAAATATCTAAACTGCATTTAGAAACAAATGAATTTTTTTTTTCTCATGCTTTTCTTTAAACACAAATGCTAATGGTAAAAAATATCATCCCCCTTCCCCACTATACTGTGATATTTTAGGGGATTAATTTATGATTCATTAGTGCAGCCTCCTGATAAAGAGTGTCCAAGTAGAAGAATCATCCCAGCACAAAAGATAGAAAAATCTGAGTTCTTTTATTCAAGTTGGATAAAAGCAAATGAAAATGGAAAAAATTCCACTTCTAACTGTGGAAAAGTTAATAGGCCCTACTTCCCTTTTGCTGGCCCTACTTCCCTTTTGCTAATCAGTAACTTTTGATATTGATAAAATACTAGTCCAACAAGAGATCCTAGTTCATATAATCCCTCTGAACTTTAACTGAAGTCCTGCTATGCAGAACCAGTTACTGTGGCAAATCAACAATAAAAAAAAAGTCTGGTTTAGATTTAAATCATTACATTGAACTATTCATTATGTAAATATTACCAGTTCAATTTCTCAAAACCATGGGGCAATAAAGAGGTACATTTTAAATTGTACATTTTAAATACTGGTTCATATAAACATAACCAAGCTGATTTTACTATTTTAGCTTGGATTCTTATACATGTATATGAAATAAAATTTGTTCACTTGTGTTTTAAGAATGCCTGTAACATGCTTTCCATTTCAGAACAAAAACCACTGTGTATATAAATTAACTGGAACAAACTTTTGTTTCTCCCTTCTCACACTCAGTTTCTGCACCTCTACTTTCTCTTTGCTATAATATTGCCTCTGTTTTTCCAGTACAACTTTTGTCTGTCACACAACTCATTTTGGAAGCATTTTTGAAAATTAATAGAGAATTCAGTCATCTAGTCATTGCAGATTTAAAGTAGTTAACATTCAGTGCAACTCAGCCTGGTTTTTTTTCCAGTATTCTTCAAAAAAGTTAATCTCAGTCTCTGAACTATGAAAAAGCCCAAGAGGATCTGTAAACACAACGTCACGTGCAAGTATGAGCAGTGGATATATTATGCATTCAACAGATAAAAAAAGACCAAAAGAAAATAAAGATAAAAATAAACTAATGGATGACACAAAATAAAATCAATGGGAAACATTCTCACAAAAAACAACAGTTTTCTTCATGTTAGGTTATTGATTAAAGTTCTGATGTTCTAGCAGCAAAGGGAATTCAATGTGTTTTAATCTTCTTCCATAGTAAATGAAGTACAATGATCAACGATGGCAGTAATGAAGCTGAAAACATGAGACTGGGCACTTAAACATTTAGCAGCTTTTAGTTTACTTGTTAATAAAACCTATTACAAGTGAAGATAACACTGATCAGATAAATGATCCATTCTTGTACCTCTGTTTAGGGAGCTGCTTCTTATTTATCATGTTCATCAATGCTCTACAGATAGCAGCACAACCTGTAAACCCAACAGAGAAGAAAACCCACAAGTGTTTCTTCTGAACTATGTCTATAGTTCACCATGATTCCTTATCATCTGTTTTTTTTAAATATCAGGACATTTCAGATCTTTGTTGAAATTCTGTAACATATTAAGAGATAGCCACATCTTGAATTTATCTTTAAGTTTATCCTTTCTTTGCTATTTACTACGACTTCAGAAAATCTTTTATTTATTACAAACAAATTTAAAGAAGGTTTTTACAGGCACATTTTAAGGTGACAGAAACACATTTTCAGATATATCTTTAACATTCTGCCAAAGTGGTGTAAAAGCTATTCTCTGTAATATTGCTGCTTGCAAACTAAGGCCTGTGACAGAGACCTCAAGCACACAAATCAGTGCAAAAATCTGTGTCAATTAAAAAACACAGCCGTACTTATGGAACATAGTGGCAAGCCACTAAAAACTCTTGGAAGTGGGAAGCAACAGTAACATTCAAAGGTCTTAGAGTCTGCTTGAACGTCTCTGCATCACATTTGCCTAGAAACATGTCCCAGTAATTCTAGATGGAGCCAGGTTAGATCCACGTGATTTATTAACCACAAGTTCAGCAGTGTACAAACACCATCATGATGCTCCCAGATCAACCCAAGTGAGATCTCAAAGCAGAACAACAATCCTCAACCAGCTTACCAAAAGTTGTAAGGATGTCTACACTCATCATAATGAAAGAAAAAATTAACTGATAGCTTACAATGTAGAGAACTCAGGCTTCAGATCTCAGTTTCAGTTTCCTCTGAGCAGGTAACAGTAATTGCTGCAAGCTTTAGAACTTATAAAGATACAAACGATCTCCAAATCTCTCTAAATGAACAGACCACGGGCTTATGAAGAATCAAAAAGGGAAGCAGAATGGTAGCTTGGAATATTTCATGTGTACATAAACACATTAATATACCCATTTCTAATTTCTTGGTTTGATTCTCAAACATACTTGCATCTTATAAAAAATGTAACATGCTATGAGAAGTGGTTTCTAGTGTTGAGCTGCTTAGCAACACCTGCATTCAAATAGCCTCCAGGTAAGCTTGACAAAAACCGATCTGACATATGACAAGACTCATTTTTTTTTATTTGAAAGGAAGAAGTAAACCCAAAAAAGGGGATTATATTAAACCAACCATTTAAGTTTTAGACTAAAGAAAAGACTCAGATAATAGGATGCTCCTCAGTTTCAGCCTCAGGCTAAAAATAACCCCAACATCTTGCTGTAAAAGTCAACTGCCTCAGGTGTCTTATTTCATGCAAGATAATTATGAAAACCTGTACAGTGAGTGCACATAAAGATATATCAACAGGATATACAAGTACAAGTTTTCTTAATTTTTAGTTTATTTCCCCTTTCATAAAGAATTACCTCTGGGGTTTCTACATCTTTCTAGCCATAGAAATTCATTAAGAAGTATTAAGGACTCTGAACTTTCTCAATTCTTTTGATTAGTAACAAATCGAAAGATTAGAAAACTAGGCTGAACAGGTAATTCTTTCACAGGTACGACAGAACCAACTAAACTCTAGCTATGCCATTACTCAGAAGCATCTGAATGAAGGCCCACAAATATCTGACTGTGTAGTGCAGGCCCCTAGTTTAATTGTTAAGCATGCTCAAAGTGCCCAATTCCAATATACTTGACCAGAATGCTTTATTACCATACTCAGCAAACCAAATATATGCTACTTGAGCACTCAGCTGTAGATCTCAAAGTGAAAAATTACCACATTTCTGAGTTTACCAGAGTTTTTAGTACCTTGGTGAAAGAAATGTGACTTTTTAATGAAAGAAGTGTTTCATTAATAAAACATCCCTATGGTCAGGCTTTTAGCAATGCTTTGCTATTTCCCACAATAGTACAAGCTTCCCTTCACCCAGTGTGAAACATTGTTTAGAGTATTGACTGCATGCTCTTCCCATCTCATTTTTTTTTTATCCCCAAAGCAGAAGCCTAAAATTTGGTTATGCTTAAACATCACGAATAAAAATGACAAATGTGTAAACTAATAATGTAAGCCCCAAACACATCCTTTAACTTCTTCTCAACATATTATAGCAGAAATTAATCTAATTTA
>JANHGN010020578.1:74074-90023 GCA_024605025.1 Megaceryle maxima | reverse complement strand
TAGTCTCTGGAAAAACTTGTAAAGCAACAGATAGTTGCAAAGTCTCATTGCTGGTTTCTCATTGCGGTCTTATGATCTCTGCCAAATGAACTGTGCCTATTGGCTCGTTCTTTAGGAAAAACAAGGAAGATGACTTCAGGAGAAAGGAACACCAGAAAAAAGATAAGTTCAGCATATATCTAGTTTTAGATACTTGTCCTTATCCTGTTATGTTATCTGCCAGATTTAATGCTTCACATTTTGGCTCCATTGGCTATTAGCATTGACATTATAAATATCAAACCTACACATCTCAGGTAATGGTACCCAAATTTTACATAACAGAAGGAAATCTGTAAATAAGCAAAGTCAGTTTGAAGAGTTATTAAGCTGTCGTCTTCCTAATAAACCACCATAAGAAGCAGATCATGTCTTAAAAATATTAATCAGAAAACCATCAAAATTTCTTTTAATTTTCTCTTTATTGTGAAACAAATCATCAAATTGACATTTTAAAGAAATTCATATTTTCCAGAAAGGACAATTTGATGGCCATTCAGATTGAATTACATCTTTGCTTCTAAATTTGTCAAAATGCATTTTCCCACACTCTCTTCTTAAAAAAAAAAATAAAAATGTCCAATTCTATCCACCTGATTAATACAGTGCAGTTGCTGTACCATAGTACAGCCAAGGGAGAGATGGATTAATATGTCAGCTAAAATTGACAGTAGGATGACTAGTAACCTGCTTGATATAATTCCATGGGGTTTCAGGCCTTCTAGGTGAATGCTTATAACCAGGAAACTTGGTTTTAAGTAAAGATACAAAATTGCTGAAGTAGCTTTTATTCTGACACAGAATACTTAAATTAAGAGTTTCATAAAAAAAAAAAAATCTAAAAAAATAAATATTTCATTTTTTCCTTAAACAGTTATTAAAGCGGATTTTTCTGTGTTGTTCCAGGGACATACTGGTCTTAGCTGTTCACTTAGAAAAGACAGAATTTTTAGACTAAAAGGACTGACAATATAAAATGTACTGAGCACACTGTTAATGCACATAACAAGGGATTTAAATTTTAATTCCAGCTGAAATAGGGAAAATAAGGAAATAAAACTGGAAACAGATAAAAAATGCCTGTAGGAGTGGGTGTTTTGTAGCATTGAGTAAACATCCAAGCAGGTGACATTATAAAGGTGGACACTCTCAATGGTAGTTACACAACCTCATATCAATAAGGTTTGCATTATTTTTGTTTAAAAATGCTATGTAGCTCATATGACATTAAAAAATAATAAATAATGTTTGGGATAATTATGTAAAATATGCAACTCTGTATGAAGAGGCTCCACCTCTCTCACACAAGTCCAAAGGCAGTTCCAACACATGTTGAAACATAAGTAAGGGATGTATGCTGAAGACTAAGCCTCATGGCACTAATTGTGCCAGCAATCTAATATCCAGAATTTAAACTAAATTTTCACAAGCACACTGATCAATGCCTCCTGATTATTGTCAAACATTAATTCTTCCATCAGTGCTATCATTTGCACTGCCTAAACAACTGTTTCATCCTTCATTCAGAGAATGACCTTTTGTAACTAAGAAGCAAATTAGCAGCAAGAATTTTTAATGGTGTGAGATAAAAATTCCATTCAAGCTGCAGTAATAATGGTTTTGTTTCTATGCATTTATTTTCTGAAATAAATGTTTGTCACCTGTGGTGTTCTCAAAGGCATATCATAGAGAGACAGAAAAAAACAACCAAACCAGCTCTTTTGCTTAGATAATTGTACAATTGGAGCTAGATCTCCATTAAATTTATCATCTACCCTCCTGGAGGAGCCTAGAGTGTGCTGTCAGTGATGTAGTTGTTCCTAGTCATGAAGAGCTGCAGCTTAGCCAGGTGGTGTAAGGAAAAAGGTACTTTGATGTCCTGCCTCATCTGTCAGATTTGGAGCTTCTAACAAGAAAGGCAATGAAATGCTGGCACAAATGGCCCCCAAGGAGCTGCTGGGCTCCTTGGCCCCAGGGCAGGTAGCAGCTTCCTCTACCAGGAACTGCCTGGGAACGCTGAAGTCCCACATCTCCTCTTCACCTCAATTTAGTTAGACCCTAAAAGGAAATGCTTGTTTTAAAGATTGTAATGCTTGTGTCTGATAGAGAGATAAAGCCTTGAAAATCTGCAAGCACAGGAAGATTTTATGAAGCCAGACATTGCCCATTAATTTCACTTGGCCTCTTTTCATATGATGTCCCAAGGCTCCTCATATAAATATGAAGGCCAGAGCCTTGGTACACTCTTCCAGCAATGGCTGGAAGTGAAACAAAAGTTTGTTTGCTTTAGATCAGTCATCGTTGTGGAGGGTGGTGGCTTTGGCTACTGAGATCTAAGGTGTTCAACCTGTGGAAATCATTTGTAAAAGGTTCAGAAATATCCTAACACACAGTGGAACATAAATACCTTGGAGTGTTTGAGCAGAGGGAAAATATTAGACAACGCAGAGCATTTTAATACCTAAGATGCCTTATTTTTCTCTGATGAGAGCTTCTCTGGAACTCTAGGGGGAAAAAAAAACCCTATAGCAACTGATGAATGAAACCAAAACATTCCATGGAAAAGTATTAGGCTTCTATAGAATTTACTTCTAACTTTTAGACTTTCAAGTGGATCTATGCCTTGTTCATATTTGTTAAGCCTGCTACAATAATCTGTAGCACTGTTGTGCATTGTTCTGTACTTAAATCCCTTGGGTGGTTGAAAACCTGGCTGGAATAGATATTTTCTATTACATTTTGTAGGGCTTTCCCATATAATCTGACAGCATTTACAGAGAATGTTAAGACGTTCTAATCATGGCCAAGACTTTAATTTAATTATTCTTGATTTCGCATGCACAGAAAAATGGACAAGCTGAGAATGTAGTTCAGCTGCAGTATGCTCTCAGCTCTCTTCCCTGGTCACGGAATAGACAAACACTTCATTATTAACAATATCCTTAAACTTATAATACATTAATATCAATTTTGTCAAATATACAAACAAAATTGTCAGGCATACCTAAACAGAAAGATTATTTCCTGAAAAAATGTAGGTTCTGATGAAAAGCCAGTGGGCTACTCCATTTACTTCAACAAGCTTTTGATTATTACTTAAACTTTTGAACCTAAGGAGAGCTAAATTTTCCCCTCTTTAATATAGAGAGAATAGACAAAATTCTGTCTTTCCCTAAGAGTTACCTGAATCATTGCAGGAAAACACCTCAAAGGCCCATGCACTGTACACTGTCTAGAAGGGGATAATACACATCTCTCTCTCAAGCTGTTTCTACAGGTGTTTGGAAGCTATTGCAACTATTCCTGAAATACATTAGTTACAGTTTATTCTTCACTGGATGATTAATAAGTGCACAGTCAACACTATGTGCCCTTTGCGTGTGCTTTAAGTGTCTCCCACCAAACCTAAACCTCCCTTCATTCCTTCCCTCTTCCACCAGCAGAACAGACCCAATGGTCTGCTAGATTATGATAAATTAGAAGCACTGGTTTGATCTGATTTTGCTACCTAAATCTGTAGCTCTCTGTAACATCCTTCATCTCTCCAGCTCACACTGAATTTTCATAAGGGAAGGGAGGGGATGAGGAGTTATCAGCCTGTCTCAGTGGGTCTTCCAAGGCAGTTGCTTTGTAGATCAGTTTTGACTCATCCTTTCAGCCTGGTGATCACATACATGTCATGGTGACACATCCAAAAGGACCAGTCTCCACACTGGATGCAAATGTAGTGGTGAAAGACAGTCAGCAGGGAAAGCTATAGTGGAGGAAGAGGCTGATGTACCAAAGCCTTGCTTACTCAGGCTCTAACGTGAACATCAAAAAGATGCCAGCTGCCTGAAATATCCTGTCCAGTATGAAATGTTCATTTTGCCATTTCGACCTTCAAACACAGTACCATGATGATCTATCTTGTCATGTAAACATTAAGGCTGAATTTCAATTTATCTTCCCTCGAGAAATAAAAGTGTGACGTCATGACAGCACTTTAGGACGTGAGACATTCTTGTCCCTACCTGCACCTGAGCACTTGAACTTTTGGAAAGCAGTGCTGATGGGCACGAGATGGTGACAAGGTAAATAAGAAAACATTTAATTCAGAATAATAGTTTTTCTTTACAATATATACTTTATATACTTTACAATATACAATATACAAAATGCAATATATACTTTACAATATACAATATATACAAATATACTTTACAATTTCATAGACATTTGAGATTGGAGAAATCTTGTGTATGGTTTTTCACAGTCCTCAACATCGTTCCTAGGCCTTAAACTACACTGTTACATTGCCTAATTTCATTTTAAAAGAGTAATTTAAACAGTTACCCACATTTTATTTTCTTTTTTTCTTTTCTTTTCCTTTAATTTTTTTTTTTAACTACTTATAAACTCTGCACACCTGGGATTGTTAAAAGCTTCCCCTTGCTCCACTGAGGTGTTTACTAATGACTATCTTTTCCTCCTTATTACTGCTTTGGGGAAGAAAATGTGTATCTGGGGCCAATATGGTGATTATTCATAGCACTCCTTAGTTAAACAGCTTCAGCGATGCGGTTCCTCTGGGTAAAAGTTTATAAGAGTGCCTTTCAGCTTTCTTTTGAATAGGGTTTCCTTTCCTTTTTTTTCTTTTTTATTTTACAGATAATTCCATTTATCGGCCTCATCCTGATGTAGTAGTCTATTTTCATGAGGTAATTAATTTTTCTGCTGTTAATAATGAAGTATATAGTGTATGAGCGTTAATAAAAATGTTGAGCTACATAGAAACCTACTCTGAGGTGATTCATGACACCCAACATGGCTTCACAAAGGGCAAATCGTGCCTAATTTGGTGGCCTTCTATGACAGGTACAACTCTGGTTGTTATGGGAAGAGCAACTGATACCATCTACTTGAATATGTGCAAAGCATTTGGCACTATCCCACATGACGTCTCTATCTCTACGATGGAGAGACATGAACTTCATGGATGGACCACTCAGTGGACAAGGAACTGGCTAGAAGGTCACAAAGAGTTGTGATCAACAGCTCGATGTCCAGGTGGAGACCAGTGACAAGTGGAGTTCCTCAGGGGTCTGTTCGGGGTCCAGTGCTGTTGATGACAAGTCAGAGTGCAAGGTCCTGAATCTGGGCTGGGTCAATCCCAGGCACAATTACAGAGTGGGTTGAAAGCAGCCCTGAAGTCTGGAGTGCAGAGGAGGCAACAAAGCTGGTGAAGGACCTGGAGAATAAATCTTAGGAAGAGATTGAAGGAGCTGGGACTGTTTAGGCCAAGGAAGAGGAGGCTGAGGGGAGACCTCATCACTCTGTAGAACTACCTGAAAGGACATTGTAGAGAGGTCGGTGCTGGTCTCTTCTCACAGGTACTTAGTGCTACAACAAGAGGGAATGGATTCAGGCTGCAAGAGGGGAACTTCAGACTGGACATTAGGGAAGAATTTTCACAGCAAGAGCAGCCAGACACTGGAACAGGCTGCCCAGGGAAGGGGTTGAGTCCCCATCCCTGCATGTGCTTAAGGGTCATTTCAATGTGGTGTTGAGGGACATGGTTTAGGGGTAAACTTTGCAGAGTAGGGTTAATGGCCTCACTGATCCCAAGGGACTTTTCCAACCTGAGTGATTCAGTGATTCTAAGGCCAACCATGCCCTAGGATGAATCAAGAGGAGTGTGGCCAGCAGATCAAGAGAGGTGATTCGCCACCTTTACTCTGCTCTCATGAGACCTCACCCTGAATACTGCATCTAATTCTGATGTCCCCACCATGAGAGGGACATAGATCTGTTAGAATGCGTCCAGAGGAGACCACAAAGATGATCCAGAGGCTGGACTACCTCTGCTATGAGGATAGGCTGAAGGAGCTGGGATTGTCCAGCCTGGAGAAGACTCCAGGGGGACCTTATAACTGCCTCCCAATATCTGAAGGGATCCTACAGGAAGGCTGGAGGGGGACTCTTCACAAGAGTGTCCAGCAATAGGATGGGGGGAAATGGTTTTAAAATGAGGAAAAATAGGGTTAGACTGGATCTTAGGAAGAAGCTCTTCAAGTATGAGGATGGTGAGACTCTGGAATAGATAGCCCAGAGGGGTTGTGGATGCCCCTCCCTGGAGGTGTTCTAGGCCAGGTTGGAGGAGGCCTTGAGCAACCTGGCCTCATTGAGCGGTGTCCCTGCCCATGGTGGGGAGGTTGGATTAGATGAACTCTGAGGTCCCTTCCAACCTAAGCCATTCTATGATTCTATGATATATAAACTTTTTCTAGTTTAGAAAATGTTGGTTAGGTTTAATGTTGCTCTGAGAATTGATAGTGTTAAATATCATGCACATTTTATATATATATATATATATACACTAATTTTATTTATTCAACTGTCCTAACTGTCCCAAAGCATTAATTAATGAAAATAATTTTCATTACACACTAACAATTCCTTACAAACTGCACTAGAACATGGTTGAAAGAAAGATGTGTTTTTCATGGTTCAATTATTGTCATGGCAAATATCCAGACTAGTGAATAAAGACAATAAAATACCTTATTAGAAGTTAGAGGCCCCTGAACACTTTTATTATACTGTACACAGTGGAATCACTGAAATAGTTTTTAGGTAGTGTAGTCTGGGAAACCATCTGGTTTGTTCTATTTTGAACAAAGAAAACCATTTTGATATTGGTACTTTTTCTCTTATTGGAGGGGAGCCCTTATGCTGCTGTAGCGAAGATTGTGTCAGCACTTCCTTTATTAAATCCATTATAAGAACCAAAAGAGAGACTGGAGAGTCGTCAAGTGTCTACAGGTGGGCGAGAGAGAGGCGTGAGATCGGAGCAGTCAGGGACCTTCTTGCTGGCCCAGCTGCACATGTTAGCCCAGCTGGACTTCACAGACTCCAGTGACTTCATCAGAGCATCTGTAAGTGAATTTCACAAATGTAATTAAGATATTCAGTTAGCACTTGATGCATCAAGGAAGCATCAGAGGAGCAGGAATCCATCCATTGGTGTCAGTTGGTCATGTTCTGGTGATTACCTCATGTCCCTGGGTGAGATCACCTCCCATAGGGGCAACTGAATCATAGAATCACAGAACTGTCTGGGTTGGAAGGGACCTGTAAAGGTCATCTAGTCCAACCCCCCTGCTGAGAGCAGGGCCATCTTCAACTAGAGCAGATATTGAGGCAGAATTGCTAAGTTACATTTCGGGACAGATATGAGGGGAGAGGGAGGTGGCTGAGGAACATCTGCTTGGTCTTTCTGGTAAAGATAACTGATGTCCCTCCTCCTCCTGCACCACAGCTTGGTGGCTAGTGGGGCAGCAGCAAGGCAGGTCTTCACACCCCACTGTCCCTCTGGCTGTATGTGGTGCCTTCCCCACTCTAGGCAGGGGATACCTGCCTATAAGGAGGGGCTGTGTTGGAGCCTGACAATTACAGGGACTGCGTGGTATTAATACAAAATTACGGAAGAATTCCCATGGCATTTAAAAACTCCGAAGAGAAACACTCCAACCCTGATATACAGTAGAAAAAGTTGCAGAAAATACTGAGATTTATTTTTTGTTCCACTTCAGAATGAAATAAATTTGAATTGTTATTATCTCCTGTGGGAATTTCTATCTCCATGAAGTAGATCATCACATTGATTGCTTCTAACTTTTGTTTCTTAGGAGAACTTTTAAACTGTACTTTGTGTTCAACACATTTTACAGGCAGATAAAATGAGCATTTAGTATTAAACCCACAGATGCTTCCCTCTGAAGTTTCCTAAATTTCTTTTCATTGTGGGAGAAAGTCTTATAATACATGGTGGTTTTAATTTTTAAAAAATAGAGATTGACTCTTACGTAAAGTTACAGACCTGAGGGCCTTTTTTGGACAGACTGTCATTTAGAGTAGACCTAATGCAGAGACAGAGAATGGAAACAAGCTGGGAGCCTTGCTAAAATGTTCTATAAAGTGAAGAAGAGTTAAAAAAAAAAAAAAATAGTGTCCTGAAATTCTCAGGCATCCCTACGGAAGTACCAAGTAATAAATGTAACAAAGACTTTTTCTGTGTAGTGCACAACTAAGAGTACTTGAGAGAACTGATGAGTTTCTTGTTAAGCCTTGTTGATTGTCAGGTCTTGAGGACACGTGAATAGTGTAGACAGCTCACCTCCTTGATTTCTCAATTTTAGCAATGACTCCTTCAGCTGGTGTTTCCTCCACCATAAATAGCTTGTACAGGAGCTTCCACACAGCTTCTGGATCATCGAGAGCAGCTTGCATCACCACCAAAGGTGATTTAAACTAAGTAATAAATTTTGCACTGAAAGTGGCTTTCAAGTAAATTGGCTGTCAGAATTGCAGCAGTTCCCTTAATAAATAAAGATTTGGTGTGGTTAGACTTTAGAAATGGTTTATTTTGACAATCAGGTTGGTAAGGAGCCTTCTCCAGTTTAATTCATGTGTTCAATTTTGGAACTATCTTCTGTGTCTGCACAGAAAATTACACTCAACTAATTAGATAAAAATCTTTCTGTGCTTGCAAGTGGAAAGTCCATTGCTACGGCACAGCTCTGCATGAGAAACAGCTTTTCCTATACCATATATATATATAAAATCTGTTTCCTTTCAGAGAGTTTTCATGAGAAACTGGAGGAATTACTGGTCAGAATAATCTCTGACTCTAGCTTTAATGAAAGCACTCAAAACATTTCTATCAGGCTTGGAACTTGAATCTGAGAGTCATCTAAGAGCCATGGGAGTGCCCCTGCTCTTACAGTTTTTCCCTCCGTTTGAACAGAGCATCTTGCAACTGAAAAATCTTTCTGATAAAAGTTTCAAGGAAATACATTTTTTCAATTCTGTGAAAAAATTTCCTGATCACATCTTCTGATAAAATATGCTTATATTTGTGCTGCATTTTCTCCCCTGTCTTTTTCTGCATACAATTTTAATATGCATAAAAGTGTTCAGGTATTTCAAGCCATACAGGGGAAAAAAAAAAAGAGTTTTGCTTTGTAAAGAAGACTGGCAGCTTGCAGCACTCCAGTTCTATGTTCAGACACTGAGTAGTCTCATTTCTGCATCCCTGAATCTGATAATAGGCTCTAGGGAAGCTCCCATACTGATTATTCCTACTTTAGGATTTGCACAGGGCTGTTCTCAAACCACGTGCTGATCACAAACTGAGCACTGTTCGGGGTGAAATTTGACATGGCAAATTTATGTTGTCTTTGCAATACTTCAGTGCCTTCAGATATAGAATTGTCAGGGTTGGAAGTGACCTTAAAGATCATCTGGTTCCAACCCCCCTGCCAAAGGCAGGGACACCTCCCACTAGAGCAGGTTGCTCAGAGCCCCATCCAGCCTGGTCTTAAAAACTTCCAAGGATGGGGCTTCCACCACCTCTCTGGGCAACCTGTGCCAGTGTCTCACCAGTTCTATCAGGATTTGATTCCACTCTTACTTCCACAGCTTCTAAAAGACAACAAAGGGTGGAGACAGGAGATGCTGATGTGGAAGGTAGTTGACAAAGCTTTCTTGGGTTGCTGAGATCACCACATTCCAGAAATGTTCATAATTGGATGTTTTTCTGTTTGCTCAAGAGCTGGGAATATCATGGCACAGCCTTGTCACCGAGTAGACGAGTAGTACAACAAACCTCTGTTCAGTGAGAAATGGATTACACAAACCACTTTCATCCTGAGCTTCTTTCTCCTCATTAGTGTTATCCTGTAGGAGTGAATTAAAAAAAGAAGAAAGGTGTGATTTACAGTGTTCATATACTGGGTTTGGAGAGCTCTCATAGCATTTACTTCAGCTAAACTCACTACAATTTAAGTCATGCTTTTGCTTTGATGAAACAATCCCTCTGAAATGTTATGATCTGTTGATCTGGGTTTTGGAACTAGTTATTCTGGTCTGATCTTGCCAGGTTAGGTACTGAATGGTGAAGTAACCCACACGTATGAAATTGCTTGCAGATGGCTAACATTGAAGTTGAGTTTAATCTCCACATTTCTCCAGCTTTTATGAAACCTATTGTCAGACATGAGGTTATTTTATTTTATTGCATTTACTCATCTTGATTTCTCTGGTGACCAAAGAATTCACCCCCCAGCTGCTTTGTTCTTAATTGTCAGTGACCAATTACTTCAGGATGTGTTACTTCAATACCATAAGCTAGTCCCAGAACATTGAGAAAGACAGGGTGTGCCCAGGATGTTTCCAAAACTCTACTATTGCTATTTTTATTTTATTTTTTTCATGCTGCAGTTTCTATTACGGTGTTAGTCTTAGCAGGGTGGTTGTAAAGTGATTTTCACAAATGAAATTTTCCTTTCCAATTATGTTGCCCTCTATTTATGATTGTTCCACTAAAATTTAAGTTGTGATGTTGCTTCTGTAGGCTTGACAATTCCCTTGTCTTTCTGTTTCTCATGAAAAATGCAGAAATTCAGCTGCATCTCTTTATAGTGTCCATTAAATTGTTTAAGAGCTTCTTGTGAAGTCTTAGCAAGATCCTCACTAATGAGGTATGAGTGCTATATCTTGGTTGGGTGCTTAAAAAAGCACTGACCGGTTCATTATATAATCTAATTTGGAAAAATGGGGCATTTCTAGCTTATCTAGGAAAATCATAATTCAGCCAAAAAACAGATCTTATATAAACCTACCGTAGTACTGGTAAATACTTTATGAATGAGGATTCCATAAAAGGCAGAAGTTACTTATAAAACCTATAAAAAGCACTATGACTTCTCAGATATTTTTATTCTCACAAAAATTGTGCAAAGTCATGCCATTCAGGATGCTTCAATTAAGCAATTTATTTATGCAAATGGTGAATGTAGTAAGTTAATTAGAACAGCAATGGGTGTTTGTTAGAGATTCCAAGTTTGGCAGGCTAATCACTCCACTCTGGCATGCTGCATGCCATTTGTCCCTTAGGCTTCCCATAAAAATCAGTCAAAACTCCTCATAAAAATGACAGATTGCTTCAAACTCAGGAGCTGTGTCCTGAATATGTTCTAAATAGGATTTGGTGTTTTGCGGGGGAATGGATTTGTAATCAGATGCCAAGACCCAAGAGAGAGAGGACTAAAGCAGACAGGAGGAGAAGATGAAATGAATATATATGAACCATCCAAAGAGCATTTTCGAGTAGGGTATGACTCAGGATTCAAATTTCCCTATCTTTGCACACAAGACCCAGACTCGTGCTTTTCAGTATCATACTGAATCTATTGACACCATCACAAAAAGGGCAAGGTAAATGTTTAGCGGAACAAAAAAAAATAACAATAAATAAATAAAAAAAATCCCACAAAAAAACCCCCCACCCTCTATGTGTTTACCTGCCATTTCGTTGCTTTCCACTTCAGGAAGGAGATGATCCTAGATAAGGCTGGTAAGGAAAGTAAATCTCATTGGTACTCCAACCACAGAACACCTCAGGTAATCTGTGTTTAAATATTTTTGAGTTTTCAACTCGAAAACAAAGGCTGGTGACCAACCCACTACGTATGGTACAATTTTAGTCTGTTTTGTCACTCAGCGAGGAGGTAGAGTCATTTACATGGTGTGGCTAGCACGTTAATTTGGCGTCACTGAATTTGTCAGTACACAGATAGTCACTTGATCATTCTGATTATTATTTATGCATTGACCTACTCAAAGTATGAAGATATTGAGTGCCCAGATTTTTTATTCTGTGGCTCTTACAGTTCAATTTTTTTTTTTTTTTCCTCTCTGATTCATTAAAATTGCTAGTTCTTGTGCTGCATATAGTAACTATTTTTCTTCCTCTTTTTATTGGCTTCTGTTACACTTCAAAGGATGAAAGAAATTCCATTTAATTGCTCAATTTTGGCGTACGCTGTTGCAGGCTGAGAACATACACTTCACACTGTCCTTCCAATAATTCTGGCAGCATTCACTGAAATAGCAAAATCATGGGTCAGAGATTTGGGAGTAAGCCACAGTCCACATGGCACAGTAGCTGGGAATTCAGGTTGCTCATAATGCATCCGTGCATGCGTGTGGTCCATTTAAAAATCATTAATTGATCCTGACGACATGGGGAAAAGGCACAGAACTGACAGTGTCATATCCACAAAGCTATAAGGATGCTACAATGAATTTAGCGTGTTTTCATTACATCATGTATAATTTGAATATATTATATCTTTTCTTTTTTCCTAAAATATATTTAATGCTTATAACTGCATTGATGCAGCTGTGTAGGGGAGCAGTGGTAACTTGTAGAGGGTTTTTTTTTTATTCTAGATATTTTTATTTCAGAAAAATTCTCATAATTAGATCATTTGCCACACTGATAACTTCCTTGCAGTTCTGATAAGATAATGCAAATAAATGCTGAATCTTAAAAAACCACCAAAACAACAGGATTTATTGCACTACCTCCCTTTCCTGAAATGGGCCTATTTCTTCAATGTTTTCAGCCTTTAGGGTAGGCAATATATTTTAGTCCTTCCTTTCTTTCTCCAGCTTTTCAGTTTCAATCCATCTGTTAAACGAGAACAACATCATCCATTGTTCCCATTTCTTGCATTTTTTTCCCATTAACGCTGATTTGGTTTAACATCAAGAGATACTGAAGATTTTCTGTTTATTCCTGGTGAAATGGCTAATCATCAGGTCATCCCAGGGGAAGAATCACATATCCGAGTGGAAGGAAAATATCACCTTTTAAGAGGAATTGATGATTGAAATTTTGATGAAATGTAGTAACAGAAGTGAGGATTACACCTAAAATGACCTCCTTGAGAAATTTTGAAACTCCATATAAATCTCCTAATCCTACCTACAGCTCCTCTTTTATAACTGCTACATGTTCTTATGTCACCTTCTCCTGTAACTTTGTCCATGCTCTTGAAAAGTCAGTGTGATAGCTGAAAAAGAAGAGGGATCTCTTGTGGATGTGCAGTCTTTAGCTGATAGTACTAGCACAGAAAAACTCTTCCAGAAGTGTTGAGCGGTGGGCAGTACCCCCTTGGCAAGTGACAGCAAAGCTGCAGTGCAGGTGATAGAAAAGCCATCTAACTTAAGATTTGCTGATGAACAGAAGTCTAAGAGCTTCGGATCCACAGAAGTGGCTGTGGCCAATTTATCTTTTGTGATTTTCTTTTTTTCATTATTTTTGACATTTCAGAGATGAAACTTTGTTATATGCCAGAAACCTATGGCAGTGGACCAGGGAGATAAGAATTCACCGAGATACAGAACATAAAGACTAAGAAAATGTGTGAAAAATTGAAATGACAAGGGTGGGTTGATAGCTTGTTGCTATTGAGCTATAGTACCTCGGCTGGAGAATTAGGTAGTTAGAGATACAGCACAATAAAATATGTGCTGACTATGCCTAGAGAGAAAAAAGATGAAATACTTAAACCTCCCAAATCGAGACTTAAAAGGGAGAGATAGACCAATCCAGCTTTAACATCAGAGTGCTATGGATAAAGTATGATATACACTTGATGAACTGTCATTTTCAACATGTTACACTGGGCTTGTATGCTTCAGTAAATAACATAAAACGTCAAATGGATGTCCGCACAAATACCAGATAAAACACAGTAATGTCTAATTAAATGTGATCACATACAAGAAAACAATAGAAAGGAGAAATTAGGCTTATTAAGAACTAGGAAAATGTTTGTAAATAAGGGCTTTTTATTAATCATTTAATCTGCTAGTGTTAGACAATCTCATATGCTTTCCCTTACCCAGGCTACTCCGTCTTTCACATTGATCCATCTTCCCATCAGCTAAAGAATTAAAAGGGTTGTATCTTTCCACTTCCTTGGCAGTTTAAAGAGGGTTTGTTGCCTTGTCTTGAGGGAAAAAAGGGGGGGGGGGGGAAATAAAATCTATGTTTAGGCCAGTATAATTTTCCCTGTCTGATCAGCCTGCAAACCTCACTGGAAGAGGTGGTGATAGGGCCATCATACCCCCGGCTTTTCCACCCTTTCCATCACACTCCAGATATTTAATAAAATCCCAGCTGTGCTTCAAAGCATTTATTTTCTTCTAGAAGCACAAGTCCTACAATTAGAAATGACCCTGGTAAAGAAGGTTTCATCTGATGAGTTGGAAAAAGGCAAATTACAGTTTGAGATATATCAATTGATTCGTAGGTATAATGAAATAAATTCAATCTAAGTTCTGTCAAGTTTCTCTAACAGCCTTGTTCTTCCCCTCAGACTATCCACAAGGCATATGTCACATCAAAATGCCATACTATCCAAAACAGCCTATTTTAGCCTGCCAAACTCTGCACTTAAATTTGAAAATTAATTTTAATGGACATCACATTATTATACAATAATCATACAGCATAAATTTCATCTGAATGTGTTGTTAATAGATTGGGTTTCACTGCAATCTGTGATCCAAATCAGAAATTGACCCTTTTTTTTTTTTTCTTAGATGCATCGTATTGTACAGTGCTGAACATGAATAAATATTTCATTAAATAATCCTTTCAAACATAGGAAGAAACGCACTGATTTTCCTCAGGGGGTGGTGGGGGGGAACAAAAACCCAACACAATGTGACTACATTTTAAACACATTTTGGAAAACAAGTTCAAGTCTTCTAGGTAGATGTTATTCCTAAAAGTCAGGAAATTTACTTTTTCATAGAATTTTCTGAAAATAGTAATTTGTAACTTAAAAAAAAAAATAAAATAGATGAAGTAGTTACTTTATCTAACAGCTTGATTAAAATTTATCTAACAGTTGGATTAACCAGTATCTAAAACAGAGTAAGATTTGTTACAGGTCTCTACAGTCTAATTCTGAAAATGTCTGATCTTATTTTACAGACATTATGTACTTAACTTGTTAGTAATAGAATTACTGTCACATTTTCTTGTGCTAGTGACTTAACAAAAACAACTTCTGTGGGGTGTCAGATGAGCATAAGACTTGCAAATACCAATTTAAATATAAAATGACAAGGTTCTATATCTTGGATTTCAGTTTGTTCATTTAAGAGAGCGATCTCCCCATTGAACCCAAGACTGTTCTCTGTTATACTAAGCTCTGAATAAAACAAGCAACCAACCTCCCAACAGCTTTCTGAGACTTCCAAATTTCATTAAAATCTGCTGGAATTGACAAATTCAAATGTATTTTCTGTGGTCCATATGCTCTGATATTAGTGTACAGAGAAAGAAATACAATCTTTTGATAAGCAAGCACTTGGTTATCATGGCATGTGATCTGGATAAATACAGCATGCCCTGCCTCCTATTCTACAGCAGTGGGTGCATTTACATACACAAATATTCCTAAAAGGCTCCTCAACTTTGGAGTTATTTACAGCTAATATTTGTTGCCTATGCCCTTTTCAGAAGCAACTTGCTCTTCCAAAATCCTTTCTGAGTGTAAAAATTTGATCAATATTCTGCTATATTAGCACAGCTGTGACCATTGGTAAGGCAAATATATGATAGAAATGCCTTTTTTTTATTCCTCTCTACAATATACTTGGTGAAGCTCTAAAGAACAACTATTACTCAAAAGAATTTTTAAATAACGATTTCTATTGCCAAAGAGAGTGAGTCCTGTGAGAATTATGCTGAGTGCTAAAACTTGTTTTGCATGACAAATACCACAACTAGTACAGAGATCTCTTAATGATACAGTCGTATTATTGGTGCTGTCTGGGGGAGTGTGGTGGGGGGGAATAAAAAAGAAAAGTAGATAGAGTAATATTATCCTCATCCTTTTGAAACCATGCAGATTGAATGCATTGATTAGTAAGTGTGAGCAATAATTCCTGAAAATAAGCATTGTGCCTCTCTGTCTGTCTGAATGTTTGCTGCTAGTTGGTGATGGGGAGGGGTGGGGTGTATATCACAATGAGTTTTCGTGTACGAGAATTCTGTGTATCC
>JANHGN010020578.1:49246-74064 GCA_024605025.1 Megaceryle maxima | reverse complement strand
ACTAGAATATAGTGTTTTGTCTAATTAGTGATGTAATTTCTATGTGGATTGTGGTGTTCTTTTTTTTTTTTTTTTTGGTGTGGTGGTGGGGGGGGGGGGGGGGGGGGGGGGGGGAAGTGAAGTCCAACAATATTCTTCAGAGTCAAAATTAATGTCTTCAGCAAATAGAAATGATTATACCTGAGAATGTACACCGTGCTGCCTGAGTTTGCCTTTATATGCCATTGCTTTGCTGCTGCAACTGGTCCTTTGTTTCAGGGCTCATCCTATGGTGGCATCTGCCACTGGACCATCAGAGCAGGGCCAATGCCCACCCGTATTTATTCCAATAAACCCACAGTGAACTGAACTGAGGAATGTCCACTTGTTAAAGGTCAAGGCAGCTGACACAATCATATTTACCCTTGGATATTCTCATCAGATTAGCATTACCATGTTAGTTGCATGGACTAGACCTATAAAAATCAATATATAAATCTTAATAAACATTACAGAGCTGCCACATTCCATTGTAGCACAGGGTAAGGATTCATCTGCTCTTAGTACAAATATATATTGTCCTTTTTTTCTTGCAACTAACCTAAGGCACATTGCTTGGATTAGTTGGAGCTGCCACACATTTTCCAGTATTGTAAATTTTTAAGGAAAGACTAGAAAGATTAATCAGCCTCTTGATATTGACACATTTATAGTTGGTATTGACTGAAAGAGTGAAAGGAGACTTACTGAGATCCCTTCCAGCCCTTCCTTGTTTTATTTTTTTTTTTTTTTTGGTAGTGATTCTAAAACATCTGTTAAATTAATTACTTACCCGATAATCTGAAACATAACACTGAAAAATATTTTAAAGGTGTGACATGAGGGTGTATAAACAAAAAGTCCAAGAGATTAAGGAGCACATAGCTCAGTTTCAAAAGTGTTTTTCTCATGTCCTGGGACTACGGGTTTTCACAAGGACATGAGAAATTGAAAAGTAATTTCCCCTCTTTTCAAATAAAAAAAAAAAAGCGTAAAATACTTGCAGAGTTTCTGCTCTCTGTGTAGGTAATGGAGGTGCAAAGGGCAAAAAGACCTAATAGACTTTACTCCTTTCTCATAGAATCCACTCTCAATAGCTAACCAGAACATAACCCAATGTAAGTTTATTGTAAGTAAATCTAAATGAAACTTTTTTATCTGTCAAAGGAAGATAACCTTTCTTGAAATGGTAAATTCTTTCTCCAAAGTCTTCTTTGTTAAAGCTTATACCCTAAAAAGCAGTTGTCTCTTAATATAAATTGTGGTCTAGTTTATAAACAATATTGCTCAATAGTGAAGTATTTTTAAAATGTGATTTAAGAAACAATCCAATCTACAGTGGCACATAATTCATCATAACTTTCCAAAGCAGTCTAGCAGTCCCCTATGGGGAGGGAATCTTCTTGCAATAGAATTTATTCACTTTTTAGAAAGATTTTTTTTTTTTCCTCCTCCCTGTGTCTTTTTCTTCATTTCTCTACTGTTAGACTTGACATCTGTCCTTGTTGCTACCTTCTTAACTTTGAGGTTTGCATCCTGCCCCGGGGAAATTCCATTCCAGGTGGTGCCCTTTTGTGCACAGTTCATGTCATGTGCCATGTAGAAGCTACATACTTTGTTCCTGTAATTTCATTGCTAAATAAAAACCCTGCAATGTTCTGTATGAAGTATTTCCCCCCCCACTGTAACAGAACCAAGAGGTAGTCACACAACTCTGGATTTGATCACCATTGTGTTGCAATTGTTATATTTTCATGTAGCAGAAGAACACTAACTTACCTGGAATATTTAATATAATTTAACAAGTCTGTGCAAGTCTTCACAAAGGCTGAGCTTGATTTTCATTTTTCTTTTCATTTTATTTTTGAAAATCCACATCACAATCTGTGGTGGTTACCAAAGTAAATTTGACTTCTAAAACACTCTCAGTGTTTAATTTTTTAGGATGAGGTATCTTAGCAATCCCATTTCTTAGCTTTTCTGACAACATAACAGTGAAAAAAACCAAACCAAGGAATTGTGTACAAATAATTCAGTGCCTTGATAAGCTTCAAATGTAAAGACAAATATTTAGCAAAATAAAGTACCTTTCTTACTTCCATTATACTCATCAGACCACATTCTTCTCAGTTAATATTCCCTCTTCTGTAGCTGTTTCTATACCTCTGAGTGGTGCATCCCTGGTGCGCACACACATTCTACCAAGACATGATATCCTGTGCTGCTGGAAGCTTGCCTAGCTCTGTTGATTTTAGTAGCACAAGGCTGATTGTAACCCTTAAATCCTCACCTTTTTGTAATGCTCCATGCCAGATAATATTCAGGGCTCAAAACTGAACCACAGCAGAACTAAAAGGCAAAAAAACCCAACCCTACGAGGCCTGCCTGCACCACTTGTCACTCAAACCACAATCCAGATGATGAGGTGAGCTCACTTAAGGTTTTCTCTAACTTTCCTCTTGCTTAACACGTCTTCTCCTGCTCCACCACCCAATGTCTTATACACAATATATGAACACAGAACTGACTCCCAGGTCATTTCATATCTAGATTGGATGCCTTGAAAATGGAATTAAATTATAGAACTCCATGACTGATTTGGGGGGGGGGGCACAATGAATATGAATACATCCAAATATGGCTCCTCAGTGCAGGTTAGGTTAAATACTAGGACCAATTCATTATGTCAGAATGAAATGGATCCCAGTTTCATTCTGTGTAAAGAAAGGGTTGTGTATTTATGTCTACTGTCTATTTTTTGTGAGAACGAGGTAGGAGAATTTTGGTCTTAATGAGGACCCGCAGTAGCAATCACAGTTTTGCAATATTTTTGGCCATGCATAAGCGTATAGAAAAGGATAGAACTCTTTAGATAGAAGTACTCAGTGTTAAAAACCACCAGGAACAGAGTAGGAAGACAAACACATCTTATTTAATGGTCCTTTGGGAGCCAACTTACTAATAAAAAGATAACATAAATCTCTTTTCTGATTTCTTTATCTGATTCATTGGCACCCTAAGTATTTCACAACTCTTTTCTCATCAGCATCTCAGAAGATGCCACAAGTTCACCAGGTAATTTGTCTCAGATCTGTAACTGATTTGGAACTCATCCCATTTGAAAATTAAAGGACAATGAACTCGATTTTTTCTCTTGACTTAATAGAATGCAGTTTTCAAAGGTTGTGTTTATGCCTTTTTGACCAGACAAATTAGCCATTATATCTTCTTAAACAATTCATTAGTTACTAATGGCTGCAGTGACATCTGCTGATGACAGTGAAGCTGATCAAGTAATGCTTTCAGTACTGCTAAATTAATCTGCTCATAAATTCCTGGGTTTGCAGAGAGCATAGAGGAACAGGCAGAGATTTATTCTTGAAAATTATTTATTTATCCAGAGTTGAAACCTATAACTGTTCTACCACAACTTGAAGCCAGGAGTGCACGTGAATATGAGCTCCATAGCCAGGAGCTGAAGAGGAAAGATGTAGAAAATTTAATTTGCATTGGCCACCAACATTTACATCCTCCAGTGATATCTGAGAAGTCACTCTTTCCATTAAAATATGCGGACACTGAGAGACCAGAAAAGAGGACAGTCTACTGGGACAGTTGGTCTTCTCCAGATAGCAAGGACTCTGCACTCACACAAAAGGCACTAACCACGTCTATGCAGCTTTGTTAGATTGCTCCAATCTTGATTTTTTTTTTTACCCTACACACATAAAAAAGAAAAAAAAAATAAATCTCTAAACCACATCAGAGCCCTAGGTGAGAAATGTTGCCTATCTCTAAAAGCTGACCAGGATTGAGCCTTGACCTCTGGAGAGGAGGGTGAGCAATCTGCTTGCATGTTCCTTCCTACAACCCAAACTGAGACTGGGCATGGCTGGGGAATCCATGGCAATTAATGAGGGGCCAAAAATGCACCAGGTAGAGTGCTAGTCATCAAACCCTGTGGGAGAGTGCTCTGATCCTGTCTAGCTAGTAGAGGCATGAGTACCACTGGGGATGGTGTGATAAACCCTTCAAGGTGTACATGCTCATAAAATAGCCCTACCCTTATAGGCCTGATCTTTGCTGTACTCCCAGGGTAGAAGCCCAGAGCAGGTCTGGGTGGTAATGCTGTCTTACAGAATTCATCCAAGTTATTTCCTTGCCACTGGCAATAGAGATGGTATGACAGGGTTTTTAATTTCTATTGCTTCTTAGAGCTCCAAGCCACCATACCATCTCATCCTTACCTACAGAACCTTCTGCAAGCCACTTAAAAATTTGCTACTGAAAAAAGGTCTGGAAGGTGAGGGAGGATGATCTTGTAACATGTAAATGTATATTTGCATGGAAAAGCAATAGCTGCAACCTGCTGCTTTGCTTCCCAAGTTTAAGACCATTCCAACAGTTTTGTTCTGGTGAGCCCATGGCCTGAGAATACTTGAGAATGTCAAACTTCTGACTGCAAAGGGTACTGGGATGGACAGAGTGTGTTTAGTTTCCCTGTGCTTCAATATGGTTAAGTTATGTTTCAGGAGAGAACAGAGACATCATGAAACCAGCTAGCAGAAGGACTAGATCTTCAGATTACAGACCACCATGGAGATTTTCTGAGGATCCTGAAGGATAGCATGTAATTTTCCATGTCCAGCAAAGGCAGAGTGGACCAAATACAGCTTTTCAGTATATCTAGGCAGACCAACTGATTCTGGGTTTATTTAGACTAGGATTACTTCATTCCTAACTAGTAAAATACAATCAAATGCCCTCAAATTATCAGGGGGATAAACCAGTTTTCATGCTGTCTGTGAATGAAGAGACATTGCACTTCCAAGGAGACAATAATCCAGTATATACTATTATGGGAACTTTTTACTGCAGCAGCATTTTTCTTTTGTTTTGTTTTGTTTTTGTTTTGTTGTTGTTGGTGGTGGTGGTGGTTTTTTTGTTTGTTTTTTTGGTTTTTTTTTTTAATTTAGTCTGTGTGCCTAACTCCAAAAATTCATTCACGTGCAAATACAGGGATGGAAAAGGAGCACAATTACAGGCCCAGGTTTGCATTTGGCAAATCTCACTTCTTGTCTTCTATAACTTGAGCCTCCTGCCAAAGATTCTGTGACCTCAATGCTTTGGCTCTCCTCATACAGTTAACACTTCACACATTCATATTTTTCAATTGTTTTCCTGAAAAGTTTAAAAATTATTTCAATGGCATTTTATTTCAATAATGTTTAAAATTTATTGAAATTTTATTGATAAATAAATAAAAAAAAATGTCAGTGGTCAGGTCCAGTATCTACCAGGAAGCTTCCAGTATCTACTAGCTGAAAAATCTTAATAAAACCCTGCTTTAGCATTTCCTGTAACTCAGGGTTTTGGTTTGGGTTTTTGTTTTTTTCCTTGAAAGTACATTCTAAAGAAATCAAATTTTTGTTTTCAGATAGAAATTCATGAGCATTCTGGAAATGTCAATATTTTAAAACTTTTTTCAATCAGTGCAAATTCTCATGATATAGAAAACCATTTCCCCTTCAGCTGAATTGCAAAGTATTCATAGGATAATTCCACTAAGAAAATGATGGAAAACACAGTAAATGACCTCAGAGACTCACTCAGCCTACTGAATTTCCTCTTGATATAGTAGAGAGCAATTAGATTTTTTTAGAAGAAAATATCTATTACCTGTTCATGCTGCTAATGGTCACACGCACAATCCAATGCATTTAAACAGTTCCTAGTGATTTAATAATTGCCATTCTCTTACAAAAATAGCAATTTTCATAGAGCCCTACAATATGGAAGCAGTTTTCTAGTGTGGATGTCTGCATCTGCAATTATTCATATTCAGTGACTTGAATTTTTAGAAAAGGTTTTCCTGACAAGTTGTCTTAATTTTTGTAATCCTGATTGGCAATTTAAAAGTTGAGTGAATCTTTCTAGACTCCATTTATAACACAGGAATGATTACCCAACCCACTGAATTTACTAGTAGACTTTCCCTTTGCTTGTCTGTGACTAAACTCCTAGTCTACAAGGCTGGATTAACTTTTCTTCATGAAAATAGCTCTTGTATGGTGATAGCCTTCCTAAACAAGGGAGGGCCACACATCCCTGGGGCTGCCTTTTACACATGCAATAGGATTTCCAAACTACCCCTTCTTTGTGCTGTCTTTGAAGTCAGAAGGCTAGCAAGTGACTTAGCTCTAGGACAGCTAATTTTGTACTTTCTTTCCATGCGCTGACAAAAAGAAGCTGTGTTACCTGGTTTGCAGCTCAAGTACAGGCACGAGGGCAAGTCTTTAACTGCAGACAGAGCAGTTGGGTTGTTCTTTTTTACAGAAATCTCTATGTGTGTGCAATTTTACCGTGGCCACACAGAACACTTAAGGTGACAAAAGTATTTTTTATATCTAGGTGACAGTGGCAGAAAATCAGCTGTCTTAATAGCAATGAAATATATCATGATATATATTCTATAGTCACTATAGAAATAATCCTGTTCTGAGCCTATTTTAGTCCTGATTAACTCAATTTAAAATTCTATAGTTTGATTTTGCCTCAAATCCCACTCATCTTACTCTCAGTTTTGGATTCCCCATACCACATCCTGTGATGAACTAGAATTACTATTATCCTGTGTTCAATCCTGCATGTTTCTGATGGAAAAAAAAATCAAGCTCAGGAAGAGTTTCTGATCTCCCACTCCCATGGATAGTGATGCTTGATTAACTTCTGTATATGCCTTGCTGAAATGTCACTTGGGATAAGATTGCCCAAGTGCAGTGCAAGACCAGCATTTGGCTCAATAGCATTCCCACACAGGAGGAGGCTCTTAGCTTGCCTATGCAGCAGTATTTGTGGCTGTTTAAGGGCAAAATCATTCTGTTAGATTTGTGCACTGATCTAGACAGATAGACAGAGCCAGTGGTACTGAGGCAGTCTCCATCCCAGTGCAGTCCCTAAGGCCCTCAGTAGCTGAGCAAGGTCAAACCAGCAAACTGAAACTGTGTCAGGATCAGGTTTAAAGCTATCCCTAAGGCACAAGCTTCATCCATCTCTTCCATCCACTGAAAAAGAGGGTAAATCTCACACAATGTTGCTGAGGGATGCTTGGGAGATAGAGAGCAGATGTGAGAAAAGGGCATTTGTTTTTGTATTGCTGAAGGTTGAAACATTTCAGTATTCCCTGTATTATTAAAGAAGATACCAGAAATGTTTACGGTGAAATTAACACTAATCATCTCTTTCCTTTTGATTCTATTGAGCTTTGGATGAGTTTTATAATACTTTAAGTAATGCAGTATGGGATGTGTGATTATACTTTAAGATGATCGTGTTTACAGTCCTTAATACAAACACACAGCTGTCACATTCATGTTTTAATGTCTAGAGCTCATACCAAACTAGCTATCTCATAAGACATGCAATATTTTGGAACAGTTCTTGGTTATGTGCTATGTAAGGAGAGGGGAGGAAAAAGAAAAAAAGTAAAAAATAATCCAGCATTGCAAGTAAGGAGGAGAAAAAGTAAGGAGGAGAAAGTGTCACTGGTGCAGAATGAGCTGGATCACTTGCTAAGCTAGGCATGAGCCGACAACGTGTGTCTGAACATGTGAAAACACAACGTTCAGGGGAGTGACAATTTTGGAAGTGCTTTGCTACACTGCTCAGTAACTGTCTAAACACGAGCTTATTGTCTGAGCTCCTGAATGTATGACCACAGTCATCTTTAATTGAGCAGCCAGTAGAACGAGAGTCAGACTAGTTAATTAATGCTCACATTTGATCAGAAGTGTAGGATAGAAAAGTAATATTAATTTTGTGATAACCTGAAGTATCCCTGGGGAGAACAGAAATCTGGTCAAAAAAGAACTTCTCAGTCTAGCTACTGAGGTAGCTGAAAGTAGAAGTGGAACAACTTTAGATGGTTTTACGCATCACAGAATCATCAGGGTTGGAAGGGATCTCAAAGGACTATTGAGTCCAACCCCCCTGCCAGAGCAGGATCACCTAGAGATTAGGTCACACAGGAACATGTCCAGGTGGGTTTGGAATGTCTCCAGAGAAGGAGACTCCACCTCATGCATCTTTATTGCCAAGAGTAATTAGCTTACTGATGACTGTGATGCAGTTTCCTTAACAATTTGCAACTTAGGCCTGGTAGATTATAAAGTTTAGGTTCTATTTCAGGCATAAATTAGTTAAGAGAAGTCTTGTAGCCACAGCTTTTTAGGAAACCAGAACAAACGATTAGTCAGCTTTCCTGTAGCATGAACTTTAGGATCTAAAGCTTCTCCCATTGAAATAAACAGGAGGTGCTCCATAGACTCTAGTAGGCACAAGATAAGGCACCATGGCTTGCTGATGTTTGTTCTAAAATGTTTCAAATGTTTCTTTCAATGTGAAGCCTTTAGTTTTCCCCCCCCCCCTTTTTTTTTTTTTTCTTTTAATTGGGGAAAAACAAACCAACAAACAAGTGCTAAATTATCAACTGATATAAATTGGCCTGTTGACTTCATTGGAGCTCTACCAAATTATAGCTACTGATGATTTGGCCCATGAGTCTTAAACTGTGGGATAAAACAGGAATTCTCAAAAGGTAGAGGTAAACAAAAAAAAAACCCCACATTTTCAGTCAGTAATTAGTCTTCTAAACCTCAAGAACCTTAATGAGCTGCAAGCAACTGAACTTCCTTCATTTCAGTGCATTGCTCCTCGTGTTTCATGCTACTTTATTAGATTAGCTTGTAAATCAGCTTACATTAATGAAAAAAATTAAACTTAAAGCAATGAAACTTAAATGGCTTAACTGTAAAGGCATTCGAAATTGCTTTTAAAATTAACAATGGATTTATTCACTGATCTTTCCCTGCTTAAAGTTTAGCAACAACTTCTTTCCTGTGGATGGATTGCATCTTCAAAGCAGTTGAGGGAACCTTTGTAAAGTGAATTCTCAAGTCTCTTGTCTCCAGGCTTTTCCCTGCAAACTCTTCAGTGTTCAAAGCAGGCTCAGAGAGATTTAAGCAGCATGGTATAGCAGTGGCAAAAAGTACATTGCTGCACTATGGCTGACTCACACCCAGGCACCCACCAAACAGCTTTCTCTGTATATATCATGCACATCTACTTAAAATAGCAACTCAAGATAATTTCAGAAGAAATTATACACGTGTATTTTATGTCTGTTTACTTCATGCAGTTTGTTTGGTCACATGCCAGAAAAGATAGAACTCTATTTGAATGTGTGTGTTTGGATCCCTGTAGTAAATGACATGATTCTTACATGGAAAAAAACCCCAAATAAACACTATTGAATAGTGTGCTTTCAGTATGCACTAGAAACAACCAAAATTGCTGGGATTTAATTTTTCTTATGTATATGGACATTTTTTCAGTTCTATCTTAAGTGCATCCACATGTTCCTAGTAAAACATCTAAGACAAATTCAGCTTAAATTAATTTATGGTATGGAAGGACCACACATTCATTCTTCAACTGATTTACAGGTCCCCAATATAAATCTGAAATGTAAGAGGTCTGCCAAAAACACTGAGCTACCAAAAAGTGAAGTCCCTATATAGCACACAGGCACAGCAAACCCTACCCACCATGCAGGGATGAAAAAAGATGGGACACAAGCTGTGGGGAGCTCACAGGCTCTTTGTAGTTAAGGAAATTTCACAGTGACCCCCCTGGCCCCCAAACCTAAGTGTGCTTTGGATAAATGGGTTTTTCAGCCCCTGCATGGAAAGATGCTGCTGAACCTGCTGCAGAGAGATGGGGGAGGAAGGGACAGATGCTCCCCAGTACAAGCACCCTTTGGACCAGAAGAAAAAAAACCCAGCCCTCTGATTTCAGCAGTCTAAGGCCTTTGGTGGATATTCTGTCAAATCAGTTCTTTGTGGAAAGTCAGGTTTTTCTATTACATGGCTCTCTAAAAAGAAAAATTAAGTAAAATCTGAGCAATGCCTTATGGTGCTCTTCTGCAAGTCTTGATTTCATCCAGACTAAGTCAAACCTATGAATACCAAGTCTTTCATGGACAAGCGTACAAAGAAAGGGTTTATTAATCTGTATTATAATTTACTATTATTTACTCTTTAGAAATCAGTGGTCTCCAAAGACACAATGCGAAAGCACAGCATTATAGGCTAACCAATGGAGTTTAAATAATGACTAAAGAATCATGCTTTTATTAAGCATCTAGATTTCCTAAGACTTTAAAGAAACTGATGTCATTATCTCTGAAGTCTATAAATTGTATTTTTGTTCCCTTGAATGGCCAAGAAAAGAAGATATGAACTATGAGAATTGTTAAAGCTACAAAAAGTCTCTTTGTGTTTTCTTTTGAGGGTAAAGGTAATTTGTTAAGAAACCTCCTTGACAGGATGATAAAGCATAGTCCTTTTGGTTTTTTCCCCACAGTGCATAGCCATGAAAGTCAAAAGAAAGCTAGGCCTCCTGTAACACACTGACTGACAATTAGATTAAAAACAAAACAAACAAAAAAACCCCACACCAACAAACAACCTAAACCCAAAACAAACCAAAAAACAAACACAAAACCCCCAAACAAACATAAAACAACTCCCAAACACCTAGGAAATCAGATCTTATAATGGTACCTAATGGGATTATGAAATAACATCTACCACTGTCAGGTATCATCAGGTAGTGAAATTAAAATGAAATAAATAGAAACTCAATTATTGCCAAAACTGGTTCTTAAAGGGTGCTGTCACCAGTAGACATTTCTTTGGCTCTACAGTTGAGTTGAAAATTTTAGATTTCCTGTATAGATTATTATGCCTGAATATTAATAAATGCTTCAAATGTTTGGCATACTGTATACATCAAAGGCTTCAAAACTGTATTCTGTGATTTTAAAATATACATTAAAATTAAGCAGCTGAACAGAAAGAATTTATTTGATTCTGTGTTACACTAAAAATCATGAGGGTTTTTGGCTTGATAACTGATACGACATGGAGGCAAGAGCTTTCCAAAAAACCATGAGGCCATCACAGCTCATGATATTTTTCAATAGATTCAATTCTAATTAAATTAGTTGTCATGATCTCACCTCTCTGCACCCCACCATTGATGAAGTGAGCTGTAGGTAAAGTGGAATGGTATTTTCTAGTGCTTTTACACCCTCAGGATGAGGTTAGATGGCTACTTTAAGTGTTCCCAAACAAAATTATGTAGCCTTTTTTTGGAAATTATGCATTGCCTTCATTCTGCACAAAATTTCATTCTTTGTAAGAATCACGATGGCAAAGTTTCAACTGTTTTTATATGTTTTCGAAAACTAATTGGTAACTTGGTCCATAACTAACTGCTCCAAAATAAACATGAATTTAACTGCAGAACACAGAGTAAAAATAAATTTCCTCTAATAGCTGTAATCACAATTTCAATGCATAGAGACTGCTTGTCAGTCTTCATGAAGTCATCTGAAGTTTTCAGAAATGCCAGGTACTACCATATTAGGTGATGCTACTTTGTGTAAAAATACACAACCTAAGTATAAGAGATATGAAAATGTTTGGTTTTCCCTGTGACAAAAGAATAAATATGTCATAAGAACCTTTGAGATTCTAATATTTTAAGTTTTAATACATTAAATTGGGGGATGAAGTCAAAGCTTGCTCTGTAAACAGACACACTCAAAAATTATGCAGTTCAGTGAAACATGTGTTTCCACTGTTGACTGGAAACTTTCTGCCAGCCTTATTAAAAGTACAATCAGTACCCGGCTTCATGATTGAACTCATTGAAACGAATCATTGGCCACAGACTGGAGTGTTCACTTGAGTGGCAGTTTCATACTTGGAATTTTGAGAGTGTTTTGTCCTCGTACAGCTCCTAGAGATAGCAGAAGTTAATATATCCCCCTTTGCAGGGCTGATGGGAGTTAGGGTAATATTATCCCCATTATATGGATAAAAGTGGTAAAGGTAAGGATTACAATTCACAAAGGAGGAGAATAAGGTGCTTAACACCACCTGCTGAGCCTGTTTGCCCAGCATAAGGTGCATGATTAGCTCCAGCAAAAGGTGGCCTGGGCACAAAGTGAGGCTGAAACCAACAGCTTTGCAATTGCTGTCTTTGGAGACAATTCCCGTTGCTTTTTTGGGATGTTGTAGCCTCCCAAATACAGTTACAAGTTGCTGCTATTAGCTCTTACAAGCAGCACTCACACTCACCTATACTTAAATCTCTATCTGGTTAACTTGGGAGTTAAGCCTTCAAAGGACACTTCAGGGCTGCCCAGAACTTTCTATCGGTTATAAAAGCAGCTTGAAATCAGGGCATCTAAAGAGAGACAGTTTAAATATTTTCTTATATAATCCAGCCCTTCATCATAGAAGCACTCTAGAAAATTCCATTTAGAAAACTCAACTCACTTGATTTTCAAGCCTTTATAAAAACACCCCAAAGATTTTTACAAATGCATTTGTAGATTTATTTTTCTAGGTCCTTCTCCTTCACTCCCACCCCCAAAGATCACAGCATTCCTAAGTACCTACTGTTTCACTCACTATGGACATATTAAAGATCTGTGTTTACAATTAATCATAATGTTTACATGTTTTTCTGGTAAGGATATAGGATTTCTGTCTGTGAGCATGGCTTAATTGAGGCAACAATTATTAATGAATGTCCATTTGCCTTAGTGAGTGAATGGAGTAAGAGTTTCTAAAGAACACTAAACATCTTCAGCTCTGGTGCACAGCCTCTATTTCTGAAACTCAAGGAAAGCTGCCAGAAATTGTTCATTTATCAGACACCTGCAGTCCACAAGTGAACTTCAGTTAGTTGACTCATGAAGAGGGAGCCATACTCACAGATGCTAAATTCCCCTGGCTTAATTTGTTATTTTACCCTGCTGCCTTTCTTCTGCTGCCTCTCATCAACACATACAATGACTCAGGTTTTCCTACCACTTACACTCCCTTAAATGAGCAGACACTTACCCCCAGGGCTGGCACAATGAAGAGACCAAGCAATACTGTTTCTGCAGAAGACAGCAACCAAAGCACATCCTCTTCCTTCAGTTTACCAAAACAACTGAGGATAAAAGAACACTTAAGTCTTCTTCAGGGGAGTCTCAGCTGGAGTACATCTGCCTTCATCAACCTTTGTCACAACACATACACAGCACCTGGCACAGAAGTCAAGTTACAGATGGAAATGATTCTCCCTAAGTGATTCTGTGTTTTGGTTCTCTTGGTGCAGGGACTGCCCTTTAGTAGATACAGGCAATTAAATAAATTAGAGGAGCCACACAATGAGGGAGAGACTTGCATCTTTGTAAACATCCCTCTAGGCTGCATGTGATAAATCTGTCTGGAACTGAGAACTTGGCCCATTAGTTTTCATCTAGATACACATTCCTTCCCTTTTCCTCTCCTATAAGCCATACATTTCTGATGTGTCCACATGGAGGGATTATACTCAAACTTCCTTCTCTTCTTTTCCAAACGTGTTCAGAAAGCTGGCCAGGAACGTGCCAATTGAGCGGCGTGTGCTTGGAGGACAAAGTGGAGGAGAATCCCAATGTGACGCTGCCGGGGCATGCACACGGACAGCTTGAGCCAGCCAAAGGGAAAGGCTGTAAATCATACTCAGAAGGAGATTGATGATGTTTGTGGAACATGCTCTCAGGGTGCCAAAGAGGTGTTGGTTCCCGAGGCTTAAGAATTATTTTTGTGGAAGGCTTTTATCATTAAAGTTGATGATGTGCCTACAACCAAGAAAATAAAAGAGCAACGCTCGTAACAGCGGAGTGATTTGTATTCTTTTGCATGACAAAAACTTTCATCATCCATCCCTTTGACAGTTATGATTTGTTAAAGTTTTCTCCAGGGTGTTTGTAACAAAGATTTGGATTTATTGTTATGTGATTTGCATCTTTATTTCCACTATGTATGAAATCTGTAGTATTTAGTAGATCTAGCTCATAGTTCATATCTAATTTACATACAGTGGAGCCCTCTTAAACATGTAGCCTTTGTGTATAATAGATTCATTCATTGTAAGAGGCTGGTTTGTTTTATGAGGTGTTAATTAAAGTCATTCTCAACATAAGATAATGTAGGTAAAGAAGCTAGTACGCACTAGTCTTATTAGTTGAACAACTTAATTTAGTGTTACTTATATATTGCACCATTAATACTTTTATATTTGCTGGACAATTATTGAGAAATAATAGAGTGAATAAGCACATAAGCAGATAAAATTAGACATCTGGTTGTGAGATATATATATATGTATGAATACTCAAGTACACATTTTGATACCTCAGCAAGGAATTTCTGAATAATAATAAGGAAGGAGGACTAAATAAATGCTTACCTCCTCTTCTTAAAGATTTCTTGTATTTCATTTGCTGTTTATTTTGTTATGTTAATGTATGTGGAGAGTAATATAAGACTAATCAATATCTTTTGCAACAACTACTGTCTAAATATAGGTGGAGTGTGGGAAAGTCAGTGTTAGGGTAAAAGACTGCTTTGTTATACAATCACTTATCCACTGTGGTGGGTCATGGTGTTTATGTACACACTTACTAATGTGTTTGCAGGTCTGACTAAGTATAGAGCATAATAAAACATCAAGAAGGATATGGCATGTTCCAGTGTAAGCAACTTCAATAGTTTTCATCCATACCACAGAGTTTATACCTGGTAACACATTGATCATAGTCATTGTGATATTTAATAACTTGAAACTGTGTAAAAATTCAAAATAAGTGGGCAAATTGTTATTTCATTGGTGCCATTTACTAAACTCAGAATGTACAGAGAGCTCAACCGTACTTTTCAAAGCTCAGAAATCTCATGCTGATTGAATGCTGAGTGAAATAGCTGAGACAAAGTTCATAGGAGACTTTCCACTGACAAAGGTGTCAGCAGGACTTTAGCCTGTCATTTTGTCTGTAGTTGTCCAGACTAACCTTACCCTCCAAAACGTTCTAAATCCTGCAGGACTGAAAAGAAAGTGAACTTTGCAGAAACCCAGCTGCAGCCTCTGAAGTGTATATACTTCTTCCTAAAGCCATGCTTCGCATTTACAGATTTCCATGAAACTGGGTTTTAGAGTGTGGCAGGGTGAGTACCAGTAACAGCAAATATGTGTAAGGTACCATTCATCTCCTTATACATCGTAACTGACCGTGAGTGTACGTCTAGCATTTGCAATGTGAAGTAAAACAAGCTTACCCAAATCACTCTGGCTTCCACTCAAGTGCTACCTTACTAAACCAAGCCAGGTAACTCCCTCGTGCAGCTTCGTTTCCCCTTGGCACGTATAACAATTGTTTGTTGTTGCCACTGAAAACTGTCATTCAAAGGACAGAAAAAAAATTAGACAGGTATTAAAGTTGCAGAGCCAAGCCAAATATAGGATCTCATCATGTTCAACATTGCAGATGTATAAACTACAGTGTAAGCTCCATATTACAAGGAATTAGACACATGCATAACATAATGCATCTAAATGCACCATTAGGTGATTACTCATCTGTTTTACAGAACTCTTTGTAAGATAAAGAACAAAATTGCTAAATGCTACGAAATCGTAGTATTTTTCTGTCTGTTAGAAAGCACCAAAGGACAAACTCATTTAGAAAGTGCTTCCTTTCTAGAGCCTGCTGACATCTCTTAGCATTTTCACAATGTTTAAACATCTGGGACGGTAAAGATTTTAATTTGAAAAAACTTGGTGGGATGCATTACTGTGGTTATTTCCATATATATCCATCTCCCTATCAGCCTTTAGCACACAATAAAAAAATTGAAAATATTTAACAAGTCTTTGATGTAATCTCAAAGATCCAGTAAAGCTTCTGTTAAGAGGACAGAAAGAATCATTGAAGATGCATTTTTTTTGATTCCCTACAAATGCTACACTACATAAGCACTATCAGATGATTAAAAGTTTTTCTGGGGAAAATTGAAAGCACAGCAAAGAAGCACTTTTCTCTGTAAAATAGTTCATTTTGTCTCAAACACTTGAAAAAAATGAAATTCAATTTGTGAAAATACTTGAAGCTGCATTTCATCATAAGCAAAATCTTGAACTAGAGTACTGATAAATACATGTGTATAATGATAACCACAGTACTATATTTATTTTTTTTTTTTGCCATGGCATTCAAGATTTTGATGTTCAAATAAACGTAACTTTTTCTCATATATTCCCTTCCACTTCAGGTTCATTCTACAACTATTTAGATATTACTAAATCACTTCAAGCCTTCACATGTCAACTCCAAATACTTAATCTTGAAACTGTTAAATTCCTTTTTACAAAAAATAAAGAACATCAGTAAGGAATGCAATGGTAAAAGAAGTTCAGTTTTTCTCATTCAGAGAAATATTGTCATTTCATTTCTCATTTTCTGTTCAAAATAAATAAAAAAAAAGTTCCTAGTACAAGGAAACCATATTCCTTGGATTCTCAAGAACTGAGGTAATTATTGTTCATCTCAGACATTAGTTGAATATTAGTGAAATCAGGTTTCTGCTAAACATTGGTAATTTCCCACGAGTGGAAAAAAAAAAAGTTTTAAGTATTTCCATAGTCATCCCCGCTATGAAAATTTTGGTTTTAACTATTCATGGAATTGTTGATTTTTATGGATAACTCGAAAAAAAAATGAACAGTTGTTAAGAATTTCTGAAATAGATTCTCTTTAAGCATGGGTTATAGCTTCATCTGTGAAATTAATCAGCTATTCCAACCAGGTGTCAAATTGTTCATAAAATGTTTGATTCAAAGTTACAGATTACTTGGACATCCCATAATTCTTTATTTCAAATCACATTTTTAATATTTAACTCCTGCTCTGAAAATACTTACTAATAATTAATTTGTCTGGGGTGAAACTTTTCCCCAATTCATCTCCTCCATCTGCTTGCACATACTGTGAAATTATAATCAACTGTAATTTGTGACAGAGACGTGCCAAACATTTCTAAAACAATTTGGAAAGTGGCAGACTGGAATTCTTGCCAACTTGCACTCCATGCAGATGCTACTTCTTCTTCTTCTCGCTTTCCTCACCAAAGCTGAGTTTAAAAAAGAAATCTTGAAGTTCTGTTAAAGCAATATTTGTGGAAACCACTTCATACTATTTTGCTCTCCTCTTGAGTTGTAAGAATTTAGGGACCGAATCCAAGGCTCATGGGAATCAGTGGAAAAATTCCTGTTGACTTGGCTGGAGTTATCTTAGATGTTCGTTCTTTCACAGCTTCCAGCTGAACCCACTAATTACAGACACAAAATAGACAGTATATCTCCTCAGAGCTTGCTTATTTACTCATTTACTTCAAACTTAGAGGGTTAAAGGTGGATTTACGAATATTAATGACTATTACTCTTAAGGTAAATAACTATAATTACTTTGGTAGCAAAATGAATGCAATGTGTATTTGCAGCAGAGGAGCTATCAGTCATTTCCTATTCCTACTCCTAATTTCTCTTGAATTTCCAAATATAAGACACACTTTCATTAAGGGAGGAAGATTATGAAAAGATTAAAGATGTGATTAAACAAGATCATCAAACAGCAATGAGACTTGTGGATTACAGAAACTACGTTAAACTTCTCACATTATCTTATGCTATTTTATAATGTGATCACATTATTTTGAAGTTTCCAGTTCAGAAAAATGTAGATCACTTGAGGTCACAAGTCTCAAATTACTTTAAAGTTTTGAAGGCTGAGCAACATCAGTAGTTAATAGCTTGTGCTGGAGCCCAGAGCTTGCAAACTCCAATTCATGTACGTTGATTATTGCGAGGCTGGAACTCATGTGTTCTAAAAGATCAGTATAACAAACCAACCACATCATTGAGATGGTTACACTTTTTCTGTAGCACAACCTGTGACACAGAAGTTCCACTTTTAAGACAGACTTGGAAACAGTATAATATAGACCTGAAAAAAACAGTATTTAGAATGAGTCTAAAATTTTTGAATTTATGAATATATTTTCTTCTTTGGAAAATAAAATGCATTTAAAGGTTTTTTTTGGAGAGTTATGCATCCAAAAAATATAATATTATTTCTACATGCATATACATAAAATAGGAAAAACTGAAATAAAGCATAGTTTCAAAATATGTCCTAGATGGAAAGGAAACTGCTGGATGCTGCAACTGGACCCATTTCTTCACAGCCTCCGTCAGCCCCAGGAAGCTGTGCTGGCTGTGAGCAGAGTTGGGGTGCAGGAGGAGCTATCACTCAGGCCCACTCAGGTGGCAACAGCCCAGCAGCCCCAGTTTTGTCCTGCCTGCCTCTCCTGGATGGCCACACTGCTGCTACCACCTCTATCTGGGTTTTTGGTTTTGCAGAGGCCAGTGCTGCATCTTCAGGGCACAATACATACTGGGTTTTACCCTGGCTGCTGAGGTTTATCTCAGCTCTCTGATGCGTTGGAAGCAAAAGGGAACTCAGCCTTTTTCCCTGCTATTGTCACTTCTGTTTGCTTTTAGGGTAACAAACTGCATACATTTCAAGTCATTAATTGTACGTGGAGCAAATTGTTTCTACTTTACCGTGAAACTTTGTTTAGACAAGATGTGCATAGTCTTTACAAGGTAAAGCTCACATCTATAGAAAAAAATGATCTCAGACTCAGGTGTGGGCTTAAGGACCCTTCTAAAATGAGGATTTAACATTCTAACAATGCATTTGGATATGCCATTTACTTGCAGTTTATAAGTCTGTACAGTTATTTGCACTAGAGGCACACATATAAGAAATGAATAAATGGAGATTATAGGAGGAAAGCTGTTATATATGAAGTTCTTTCTGCCAAGCAGTTTAGCTATAGGATGCTACAAGCTTGGCAACATTTTTCACAATTATATTCCCTCTAAACCCCATGGACTATGAGTGGATAAGGGAAAAGTAGTATTAGTACCAAACAACATGCCTTTCAGTTGCCAGTAATCAGAGGTGCAAATTTTTCTGCCATACATGTAAAAACAAACACTGTACAAAGAGTAGAAAAGTGTTTTGTTTATCAGCAGAGATGACAAACAAAACTGAAGGAAATATTTGGGAAAAATAAATTAAAAAAAAATTAAAATTTGGGCTAAAAAAGCAGCATGAGATTTGAAGCAAGTGAAACCAGTTCCACTTCTTTCTTTAATTTTTTATAACATATATTGGATTTATTTTTTTTTCCTAGTTCATTTACTCTTCCTTTCATAATTTTCAGCCCAGACCACCTTTGGCTTGTGAAGGCTTAATTGTTATGTGTAGGTAAAAACAGATGTCCTTAAGTATCATGTGTCCCAGGACTCTCATTTCTAAAACTGTAATATATTTTATTTTCTTAAAACAAATTGAAAATTCTTATCTGAGTCAAAAGTAGTCACCGACTTACCACTGAACATCAGAGGTTTTAACTGGATGCAAACCCCATCAAACTGTAATCCAGATTCTTTAAGATCTTGAGATAGGTATATATTATCTTGAATAAAGTTTGTAGTAAGAACTGGGTCTTTTTGTTCTAGTTTCTGAAAATTTAATTTTAATTTGTAGCTTTTTCTGTAATACTGCAAAGGGTAGACTGTACTTGATGGTCGTAAATGAAAGATGCTTCTCACACAACTCCAGGATGTGGGGCTGTTAAATTCAGAAATGGACTGTGAGGCTTAAACTGCATTAACTGAATGCCAAAAACTAACTGTCTCACAAGGGAAATGATGGATGATTGGTACACCAAGTGGCATCAATCAGCCTGTTCCTTAGTCTAACTCTTTTAAAATACATTTATACTCCTTATCAAAAGTTTTCTTTTATGGTTTTCCCAATAAAATATCAACCATATCTGTACATTCAGTCTAGTATTAGTTTTATAGCAGATTAAATAAAGCCAGAAAACAAGGGTAATGTCTTCTTAAGACAGCACAGGGAGCTTGTCCTTCAACAGCTTCGCTGGATCAGAAAGCAAAATGAGTTTTGGGCACAGACAACAAATGCACCATGTTTCCATAGCCTTATGTATCACATTCACTGATGTTAGCTGGCCACTCCTTTTATGTATTAACTCTCATAAATATATCAGCTGTTTTTTAAATAACTGGTATAGCATTAAACAGATTCACAGGGGGTTGGTAATCATATAGTCAGGGAAAAGAAAAGCAGCAATGTTCTATGGCATGACCTAGCGCTCGTGCGACGACTTGTGAAAGAAAAAATGCTCAAAGTTTCCAACTCTTGTCTGCTCTTCTGCTACCATTGTCCGTACAGTTAATGACATTTAAGAAATTCCCCTTTTTAGTTTCTGTCAAAGAATAGCTTCTGAGAGTGCCAGCACAGCTTTAAGGGCTCTACATGAGGAAAGTGCCAGCTGTTTTGCCCATACCTGCTCTGTGGTAGCTCTGTGCGGGGCAGCAGCAGAACATTTGGTTCAATGGAAGAGAACTGTCACTTCCTTGTGACATGCCAGAGTGGGAGACTGGGATGGAGATGGAAATAGAATAAGCACAGCATTTAAATTAATTATTAGAAGCAACCTGCCTCTGATATGTGAGCGAATACCGAGCCAAATTCCAATCTCACATGCCCTGATGTAAATCCAGGATAAATCCATTATATTCAATTTATATTAAGATGAAACTCTTTATGCTAAAACTTTCAAACATGAATTTATATCTGGTGAAAATATTCTCACCTCATCAATCACAAGTTACACGGTTTACTTTCTCTTGTGAATTTGCTGCTGTTATAATCAGCTTTCTCATTCCTATCACATTACCTATAAACTCAGTTTATATTCATAAACAAAAAAGATCATCTGGGCACCTATCCAGCATTTCCCCAGCAAAGGATAAAATGCTGCTGGAGTTGGGGCATGTCCCTGTACTGGGGAGAGACTGGGCAAACTGGATATTGCACATCGCTGGGGACGCGTGCGCAGAAGTCAGAGAAGCAGTTTTTGGAAGGAATAAAAAGTCCAGCTGAGATATCTGATGAGGGAGAAACTCTCTTAGCTGATGTACAATATGGCTACACGAACAAGTTACCGTGAAGTAACTGAGAGATTTAATTTAGGATTTGACACATGAATGGAGAGGTGAAGCTTTAAACATAAATCTGGTGCAAATCACACGCTGAAAGCTTCATACAAACAAGCAGACTGTACATTTGAAAGTGTGAGAGGCACTGACAGACAGGCATTTGAAAACGTGATAAATGGAGTCTGGATTCATCCAAGGTGAGACTGACTGTTATTGGGCTAAATTAACGGATCTGTGAGAGTTTTCCTACTTCTTGAAGACAGGGTTGGTTTGCTATGACCAACCTATTCTGGAGTTTCTAACCTTACCATAACAGAATTTTAAATATTAGATGTTTCCAAAGTAACTACCCATATAAACCCCATTGCTCCAGGTAAATATAAAGTCTCCTTAAACACTTTCATTAAGGGACTGGGTTTGTCAAACTGTGTAAATATAAAGTTTCTTTAAGACTACCTCAAATGTACTCTGATGTAAACGCAGGACTGCAGTTATTTAACTATAGTAGTATCTAACACTCTTAAAATATACATCTATTTTAATCTCTTTGTAAGTTCTCTGTGTAATCATACACTTAGTGACTGGATTTGTGCAGTTTTTATATCAGTATAAATACATTTATAGGGTTAGCACTTCAATATATGGATTTTAGCTCAGGGAAACCCTCATAGGGCAGATCAGCAGTGGAGCTGAATGTTGCCTACATAGGGCAAATTTAATCTGTGCATGTAGGGAGGACAATGACAATTCATGAACACTACACTTCACCATTTTGTTTCATCTATTGAGAGGTTAATAAAAATATATACTCAAGATCAGAAATATCTATAAAAAATGGAATACTTTTCCCCTTTCCATTGTATTATATAAAACACAAGCCCATGGGCTTGTCAATAGCACATGCCCTGTTGTCTGGCATTAAGCTAAACGTGACTTGTAATGCAAGATCTTGTATTTGACTTGCATAACCATAGTTATTTTCTTTTTACAAAAAGGAAAAGAGAGAGCAAGTCACTATTTTGCAATTTTTCTCATTCGTATCAATTTTAAGTTGGATCAAAGCTGGTAATGTCTTCAGTCACTCAGTGAACTTGGAGTACTCCCGTTCTATATTACACTCACATTACCATACTTTATAAGATACACCAACAGGAAACTGAGCACAACAGAACATATCCCCAGGGCACTTGACACAGCATGCCACCAAAGGCCATTAAAGAAATTCAGCTGCCAAGGACACATTCTCAGATAGAAAAATGACTGTTTATCATTTAAGTTTTCATAGGGAGTGAGAGGGATAGTCCCAAGTGGAAGTTTGTGCTGTTCAGCATCTTCATAAATGATCTGTAAAAGAAGTAAATAGTTGTCATCAACTTTGCTGATGACAGTAAAAGATATTCAAGGCAGAAAAGGCAAGATTCAGCTATGAATGACTGCAGAACGTTCCCATGTAATGAAGGGTCAGGAGATTAAAAACAATTAAAAAAAACCTGAAGTAGGCAAATTTAAATTGATGCTTGGGGGAAAAAAATCTCTAATTTTGCTTTTGAAATAGCTATTTCTGAAATGACAGTTACTCTCAGGAATGAGAATATGTGTTACAATGGAAAAATTATTATTAAAAATCAGCTTAATTCAAGAAATCAAATCAAATGTAAGAGATTATTAGAAAGGAATAGAGAAGAAAACATGAAAGAGCACCCACTTCTTAAGCATGTTCCTTTCTGTCTTCCTCCTCCACCTTTAGAAATTATACAGTGGAACTCAATAAGGAGGAAGGTGAGAAGGATGATCAAAGGTGTGGAACAGCTTCTGCTGCACAGGGAAGAGTCATGATTAAAAATAATAGAATCCCTTAGCCTGAAAAGCTGTAGAAAAAAAAGTGAAATCAAGAGTAGCATGAAGAAGGTGAATTAGTGATTGCTTATTCTGACTAGCAAAAAAAAAATAAAATAATTATAATAAAGTGAATGACAAAAGACAAATTAGCAGGTGGCAGGCCCAGAACAAACAAAAGGTGCTTCTGCAAAGAAGGCACAATTGAACTTTGAGAATACTTGCAGACAGAAACTTTGAGATACTGCAGATGGAAAAGTTTGCATGGCTTCAGATAAACTTGTGACAGGAAAATCTGCTTAGGACAATTAAACACAGACACCATTTCTGCAGTTCAGGAACTACCTGAGGCACGGATGGCTGGCAAGTAGTCTGCAGAGTATCTCAGCATTTAATATCCCTATGTACTTGTCCTGCTCTCATGTACTTTCATTAGGCATCTGGTACTGGCAAGTGCTGAAGAGAGAAGCCTAGCCTTGACAGAGGTGTGTTCTGACTCCATATGGACATTCTTATGTTCTTATATCAATCTGCATATGATCTGGTAAATGGGAAATATATGTGCTCCTTTATTTAATTTGTTTAATTATTAACTCATTCAGAATACATGTAAGTTGAGAGCTCAGAATGGCCACTTTTTTTGGAAGACCTACCGATGAAATCAGCGCAGTGATCTGTTAAGGCTTTGTTAACGTGTAGTAATCATATACTATATTTCCTTTGGGTTTTGCAATAGTAAATAAAATCTCATTAGTTTTGCTGATTTTTCATATATAAAGACTTCCAGAGATTTTGTCGTTAGTCCTATTTGAACAAGTCCAGGTCAGAAATATTTGCTACAGTAATAAATGTACTCTGTGGAAACAAATTAGGTCTTGTTTACGGTCGTATTTCCAAAATTGGCTGATCAGATAGTCACTTCATTTGTTTTTCCTCCAAGTGGCTTCTATGTAATTTTTTTTTTTTTTTTTAAACATTCATGCTTTCACAAAGAGGAAATTTTGGATGGAATGCATGCGAAGTTCTAAATCAGATTTATTTTCCAAGTGTAATTTTTATAGGCATCAACGTTTTGGCTTTCATCATTTGTAATGGAAAATAAAATTATACACAGCTTGAGTTTAAGTATATAAGAACATAAAGACATACATTGTCCATAAACAGGATTTCTTCTTGAAGTCCAAAGGATTAGGCTGGACTTCCTTAGATGGTTTTGTAAATCCTAATAAACCTATATACATCTTTAATAACATAAATATTTGTAAAACTCTGCATAGTAAATTTGCAAAACTCTAAGTTTGGCCAATCAATTTAAATTCAGGGGCCAGGCTGGAACTGCTGTTTATCTGAACCTAGACGCATGTTCCTACACGTATTGGTCTTACATATATTTGTTTTAATTCTAGCCAGAATGTGACTAAAATACTTCACTGAAACAACAGCTTTCATCTGAAAATTGAAATGTAATTGAAGTTTAATGATGTTTATGTAGATTTATTGATAAATCTTTAGGATTTGATGGGATCGAGTAAAATTGCCTCCACATAACCAGGTAGAGACACTATGTCTTGCCTAATTTACTTGAATTCAGCAAAAACTAATTTGTATAGACAAATGGTTCACTTTGATTGTATTGCCACATTGGGGAAATCAGGTAGGAAGGAAGGTAAAAATGTAGCTTTTAACAGAAAGGAATCTCATTTTTGCCTTTTGTTTTGCTAACCTTTGGAATACTTTTGAAGAAAGTTCTGAACATCAAACTTGTCCACAGAATTCACTAAGATTTTTAAAACTTATCATGAAATTAGATAAAAGTTTGCACAGGGAGGTGGTTGAGGCCTCATTCCTGGAGACATTCAAGGTGGGGCTTGACAGAGCTCTGAGCAACCTGCTCTAGTTGAGGATGCCCCTGCTCTCAGCAG
>JANHGN010020578.1:29275-44507 GCA_024605025.1 Megaceryle maxima | reverse complement strand
TTATAACAATTCATAATGAATCTATATACTTCTTGCATTTTAAACAAAGTTTAATATAGCAGTATGTTCTTGTTATCACTGACCTTTGTTTTGCTTGCTCACAGTGCTCACCTCTGCACTTCCAGACTTCATCCTCAGCACTGCTGTCCCTTCCAGCTCTCAGCTGCCCGTTGCTGTGCTGTAAGATCAGTGGTTAAAGAAAAGGATTTCTGTTGAAGTCAGGTGTTTTTATTGCACTGCAAAGTATGGGAGCCCAGGACCAGGGGTTTCTATGACAGCCCTGACCCAAACAGTCCACCAGCGTTTAGCACAGGATAAACATGAAAGCCCTTCCTGCTGATCTTCAAGCTGCTTCAGACTGTAGGACATTCCCAGCGGTAGGACTGTTTCTCATAGCTGCCCAGCTGAGTAGCCTAACTGGCCAAGGGCAAGGGCAAGCTGTGGAACTTTTCCACTAAGGCATTTCCCTTAAGGCAATGGACTGGGGAGACGTTGCACGCCTCTGCAACTTAGAGGAGCCCCTGGCTAATTGAGACTGGAAAACCAGAAATAGTGGATTAAAGAGTTTTGGTACAACTGTGGGTTTAGTCCATTGAATTTGTATCTGAACAAAAACAAAAAAAAAAGAAAAAAAAGAAAAAAAAGAAAAAAAAAGAAAAAAAAAAAAGGTTGCCAACTAATCATTTAAAGACTAGGCAGAGTCTGGCATTGAGGCAGACAAAAGCTCTCTGGTGATCTTTATATACCCAGGTACCACTGCTCATTAATCTTTCTCTAGAACAACCCTGTAGTGTGACCTACATCTTATTTGTGCTAATAATGTTTCTGTACATCTCCCATCACTTCATGAATCCTCCACTGAAGGCTTCAGTGCTAATAAATTGTATAGTTATATTCCTTTTGACTGCATCATTCATGGTACATTGTTTTAGAGGCAAGCTACACAAGAGAGAATCATTTCATTACTGATAAAAGTGTTTTGACCTCATTAGCTGAGCAAACAGGAGAGCGTTTGAAACACAGGCCCCTGGGTATAGCAAAACCTTGTCTCAGCCTAAAACTATCTACTGCCAGAACGGAGGCTGCACCGCAGAGGTGTTCTTGAGACCTTGGGTGTCCTTTTAAGCCTCTGGCTGAATAGCAAGTGCTGAATGGACACAGCACTGAAATATCTGAAATTAATGTAAGCCGTGTTAACATATAAAAGTAAAAATGCTGCAAATGAAATTAGGTCTCCCCTTGAACCACAACCCATTTGCAATCAAATGGAGAAAAATGTCCACCTAATTTTGGCACAGAGGCCTCACTGCATGGATTCCATTGAAAGCTAGTTTTGCAGGGTTGAATTTGTCCAATGAAATTGCAAATGTTTTTCAAAAGTCTTTACAATTTTTCTCAACCCTGTATATTGCATGATCTCTAAACCGGAAAATTAACAAATCAAATCACAATGTTTATACATAAAATTAGTCTCTGTTAAAATTCTGTAGACTATTTAAATTCTTATCACTTTTTGCAAGTTGTTGGAATCTTTCCTCCTATGGCACTAAATAATTTCTTGTCTATTTTGTGTCTTTGACAGATGAGAAACATTTGCAATTACCCATTTCTCTGAGACTCAAAATATTGTATTTAAATCTAAACACCAGTTCTCTTCAGACATTATTAAAAACATTTAGTGCTATTCCAACTTCACTTAGGAAACATGTTGATTCATTCAAGCAAACTGTGGTGCATGGGGTTTTACATCCCACTGAGCTATTAAGTTGTAAGATTGCCTATATATAGATTATTTTTTTATTCATAATATATGACATCAATGCTTTTTTAAAATGTTTTGAGGATTAAAAGAAATAATCTTACGGTAGCACTGGAGGAAGCCATGTTATACATTCTCTTAGGGTCCTGTTCTGGAGTGCTCACAGCCTCATCTCCCATGATGTACTGTACAAAAGGCATTCAACTCTCTGCAGGGTCTGACCCTCTATTAGATGAAAGGAATTACTCTCTTTTCCCACTGAAGTCAGTTGGTCGATTGGTCTTTGGCTCTTAACTGTAGGGGGATAAGGAATTTTATCAACAGCTTTTCAAATCTACTCTTAAGATCCTACGGATTTTAAGCACTTGTTCATAAGTCCTTCCTAAGTACGACTTAGTCAGGAAGACAATGACTACTATAACCACATCACCCAGCCATTTGTGTCGTTGCATATTTTTATGATGGCCACTGTCCAAGGACTTTATAAAGGCAAAGCTGTAGTGAAAAAATATGGAGTTACCTATGTATAATACACTTCTTTCCTTAATCTCATCAGTTAATGAGTGCATTATGACCCGAAACGTGGCTATGTCTATCCTTTACATTTTTCATCCAGTTAAACTGTGTACATTTCTTGTAATCAATACACACAATTGACCCTTTATGCCAAAATGAATGATTCACCATAGGATGTCTATGTTCAAGCTACAGTATAAAGATGTGTGTCAAGCACAGATTTACTGAGGAGGATTAGGGTGGATATACTGCCTAATGCAACATGACTGCTCCAGCTCTCGAGGTCTAGAATAGCACTCTGCAGAGTGTCTGAATCTGACCAAAGGGTCTGTGCTTTCTTAGTATTGCTACTGTATCACCACTGTGTTACAGACGGATAACTAACGAGAACTGAAAACTGGGGTATAATTGGGTCATAAACATGGCATATTTGGGACTGGTTTTGCAGTGGGCATCATAGTGGGCAGGTGCCTTCTCTGATCACCAATATGCATTGCTTGGTGCTTCCAGTAAACCCTCTTCCAAAGCCAGTTCTGGCTCTTTTAAAACTTTTCCTTGAAAGGAGGACAAAAGAAATAGAAAAACCGGTCTTTGTCAAATTTCAGAAATTCTAAATCATTTCCCCAGCTTTTTCACCACCAACAAAAAAAATCAACAAGAACTCTCAGCTTCATTTGATGCATCAGGTAACACCCAGCAATCTGAACTTTGTGCATCTGTGTCCTCTGCTAGGGGAAAGCCAAATAATCATCTCAAACTGGCCTGAAGTTATGAGGGAAAAGAGGATTTCCAAGCCCACAAGACAATGGCCAGCAAATTACCAACAGCAGAGCACAACAAACTCATTCCTAGAATGAGAGAAGGTTCTGGTGAGTAGGACAAGGCAAGTACACTCAGGCATCAATTGTCTTGGAGCTAAAATGCTACCAGAGCCCTTTATCCTTAAATATTGTCTCACTCGGTGTGTCTCCCAAATGAAAGAAAGGAGTCCTTGGAGGTAATTATGCCTCACTAGACACAACACACCAGCCCTGAAGTTATGGGACTGCATTCTGTAAATGGCACATTCTGATTCCTAGTAAATGTCTCAGGCACATATAAGCAGGTTAAATTGCAGCAGAAAACCAACCAAGAATTGCAGGCCAGCTGTGAAGAGTAAATGGAGTGATAAGATTATTGCTGTATTGAAGAAGCAGAACAGAAAATCGAAATAAGAATTTGTCTGTGACCAGAAGCTGTAGAGACCCTGGTGCCTGGCCATTGACTAAGATTATGTTTCTTCATAAGCTTCATTTATTTCTGCTGTTCATTGAGTTGGTTCTTACTAAGATTTAGAAATAGAAACTTTTTTTTTTTTTTTTTTTTAGTAGTGTATTGGTGTAACACCTGAAGCTGTGACAGACTGCAGTTGCCCTTCACTTTGTCAGAGACAATAGAGGGTGGTAACATCTGTGTTCTGTTGTTATTACTGCTATATTTTCAGATGCTGTTGTTTTAAAACATTTTAAAAACCCCTTCATAAGTTATCTATCACATTTGAATTGATACTTTCCTTTCGTAAGGTTTGAATGAGGCTAGGAAAACAAAGATCACAGAATCACTGAGGCTGGAATAGACCTCTAAGATCATCAAGTCCAACCTATGACCCAACACCATGACATCAGCTAGACCATGGCACTAAGTGCTACCTCCAATCTTTCCTGTTTGTGATCTGTCCGAGTGGGGAAAACAAACAAACAAAAAAAATATTGAAAGTTTTCATTTTTGCTGCTCATTTTGGTTTATACTCTCCAAATCATATTGAAAGGATCACAAAGACAAGGTGCTTCGAGAAAAGCCAGGACATCGTAAGCTCAGATAGGCTTTCTTCATGGGAATTCATTTCTGTGCCAGTGACCTGTAAAAGAGTTGCTAGTGAAGAATTCACCATTACCGATTAAAAAGGCAATTTCTAGGTGCACTGCGCAGGAAACTTCTCAACACCACGTGTTTTTGTGCCTTTCTCTCAAGATCTCAACAAGCACATTTTTTAAGCACATATTTTACCATTCCTTTCATGTTGTGTAAACATTTGCAATGATACCACTTGTGAACATCTTTGATGGTGCTTTTTAGTTTTGCTGCAGAATGCTTCAGAATTGGAAACCATGCTGTCTGCTGAACTCGATTAACAACTTACATCTCCATGTGTTATTGTTAGTGCTTAGTAGCAAGTAGAATTATCCCCATCTAGTAGGTGTAACAAGGCATCTGTTGAGTCCATTGCCCTCAAAGCGAAGCTAGCATGGGGAGTCTCATAGCCAGCAAATTTGTAATTAACTAAGGCAAGGCATTAATTCTCTCTTAAATCTATGCACTTTTTTTTTTTTTTGTGGAAATGAACAAGATGTGTGGGGAGACAGTTTTTCTCAGTTACCAGGGTTAATATTCATGTGCAAATACAGACTCAGCTAAATGCCACACATATGTTGTAATGTCTACATTCATCATCCTTTTTTTTGTTGTTGTTGTTTTTCAAGTGGGTATACAATATTCATCCAAAGTGCCCATAAAAGACTGACTGCAAAAATCACATTTTATAGTCTGCCCCAGGAATGTTTGCATTAAATTGCTTTAGACTGAGAAAGTTTCATTGTGATCAGGACCCAAGAGATATAAAAGGACCATAAAGTATGGGTCATAGTGTGAGTTTATAAGCTAGGCTTCTACTTAATTTAAATTATAGTGGCAGTGCAAGAAGTTGTGGTTTACCAATTGCACTGTTATGCCTTGAGTAAAAAGCTTCCTTTCCACTGGCAGCTTCAAGTACCTGCCTCTCGTGGAAGAGTTAAATGTCTTATGTGCATGTGTCCTGTAATTCATTGCTTGAGAAAAATAGAAGTTCGTTATCAGACATAAGAACAAGTGCTGCTGACATCTCGTCTGAAGAAGCTGTGCGTGTATTTCAGTAGCAGCTTCATTTCAAGTTCCTCCTCCTTCCTGGATCAGTGCCAGTGCTAAAATCTCTGCCTGAAGCTGGCACATGCTGCTTCTAAGAGGACCAAGTATTTAATATCTCTATTGAAAATTAAAGTGTGTCTTGTGATTGGATCAGATTGGCTAAGTATAATTCTATGATTTATAATTTCTTTAGTTGGACATCACAAATCACAATTAGAAATCCCACAAGATTAATCTTTTTTAAGTTCTGAGATTTATCTGCTCAACTTTTGAAGCATAAGGATATCTTAACAAAAGAGGATAGACTATAACAGATAAACTAGGTTCTGTAATCTTTGGCCATATCTGTTTGGTGGTGTTTTTAAAAGATTAAAATGACAGAAAAAGCCTCGATCAAATCCAGTAAGCTCTAGAGTTTAACCCAGATATCTAATACCCCAGTACACTATCCTGGCAGGAATATCAAGGGGAAAAATCAAAGCAAAAAGCATTTTATTTTACCTGTTCGTAAGTCAAATGCAAGTAGTTCTGATTCTACCAATGCTTTAAATATTTGCTTTCTTATGTTTTCTTTAGCTTTGAGTATTGATTTACACAGTATCTCCATCTACATTTCTTTGAGTGGATTAGAGTTTTTCAAATAAAACACAAACATGTTGAATTTTACAAGGATAATTTTGAACAAAAAGTTTCCATGTACGCTCTAATGTGGTTGAAATTTTCTGAACAGGACTTTCTTGAAAGACTATTTCTACTTTCCAATTTCAATAACATACCTCAGAATATGCAGAATATCAAAGCCTGAATGAAAGATTTTGAACCAAATAAAAATGTTTTTCCATAAGATGAGACTTCTGTTTTTCCTTTTGATTGTATTTTGTGAAAACCTTGAAGAATATTTACAAAATCAGAGAATTCAGTTACTGTTTATTCCCAGTTCTACAGAAGTTAAAATACGTTGACAAACATTAACTCTTTCTGCCATGATCTGCTATCCTTTTTTCTGGCTAAAAACTCTTTTCTGTCCAAACGCACAAGGTAGTTGGCAGTTTCAGCTCATTAAAATGGACAGAAGTGCTAAGTGTGACTGTTCATTTACACAAGTTACAGCTGTGTATTCCACTCTAGAGATGTGAGCATGCACCACATGGGGAAGGGGAATCAGGTTTGAGGCCATGTCTCAATATTATGGATTTAAAGGTGGACCATGACTCAGTCTTTTTTGGAGCTGCAGAAATTTCAGCTATCTTGGAATTAGTTATAATTATGTCACTTATCATATGCCATGCATTGATATTTAATACCAAACGTTATGGAGATTAGGGATTCACATGGATTAGATGTTCCTCAGTATTTTCTCCAGAGTTTCCTTAAAAACTTTATAAAAATGTCTCAGCATTCAGATAATATTTATTTCATTGTCCACTTCTCCACACTGCTTTTTGTCTGTGCTGAATTTAGTGTGATAATCCTGATTTGTGTCACAGCTAAGCCTCTCCTAGCTCTTTCAATTCTAATTGCTCAGAAGCAGAAGCATCTGACAGACTGCATTCAGCCCCCTCTTGCTGATAACACTGTTCCTTTCCTTCTCTTCCCCTCCTCCTAAAAATAAAATAGAGTTGCAGGCTAAGGTGATCCTGGCGTTAATAGGTGTTACAGATTTGAAAGCAGTTCTTCAAGGGGAGCTGCCCATTTACAACTGTAAACCATAAGCATTGATAGGAGATGAAGGGTCTTGGATTATAGCAACAGCTTGTCCTACACTAACGCTAACATGGGGTTTCCGAAACGCCCACTGCAGCATTCCAGCATTCTCAGCATTGTGAAGGCTTTGACACTGCATGATTTTACTTCCTGAAAGAAAAAGAGAGGTTAAAGAAAATAAAGGGAATGTAACACAGCAATGAGCTGACAAAGACCAAAAGCACAGCTCATTCCGCTTCTCAAATGAACAAGTTTTGTACTTGTTTCCCATCTGTAGGAAGTTTCTCTGCCTGTGAGATCATGTTAGAGATAAACCTGGAAATGAAATTTCATGCCTAAATGCCTGGAAACATTGAAAATAAGGGCCTTAAATTTGTCCCCCGTTGATCCAGGTACAGCCATGCTGAATACTTCATCAGGAGCATTATCCTAGCCTATTCCTTGCAGGTGCCTAATAAAATATTTCTAGCATTGTCCTCACTTGGCAAACCAACTACATAGAATGATCTCACTCCATCATGCTGAAAAGGGTATTGTCTGACTTTTTTTTTTTGGTCATAACCCTCTGTGTTTGTAGCAAACAGAGACTGACTTCATCAAGAGTTCTAGCTTCTAGGCTGTGGCCTTTTTCCATTGTCTTCCCCAGGGCCTTTGGACCCCATTTGGAAACCCTAAAAGAGCATCAAAAACATGCTCTTCTTTGGATCCAGGCACCTGGATAGCTGCACAGAACAGGACCATGCTTCTTCCCCTAAACTTAAGGTATACTTGAGGAGTTTGTTGGCTCCATTCATGAGACACTTTTCTCAAAGGTACTATTCCTGGAGGGCACCTATAAGCAGGAGAACCCTCCCCTGATTTGTGTGTGTGCCGATGGGAGAGGGGAAATAATTTTTAAAGCTAAAGGAAATGTTTTGGGAGCCAAGTGCCGTAAGTTTTCTGTTTAGCAAAGGTCAAAGCTTTTGCTAACATCCAAGATAAACATCCTTATAGAAATAATATCTGACTCCCTAAGCTGTCCTAGGTTCAGGTGTTAGTGTCTTGTGGCCTTGGAGCAATCCAAGGCATTTTGTTTCTCTCTTGGCCCATGGGGAAATGGGGCACCTAAAGGAGAGCTGGGATAGACCTAATGAGGACTCTTGAAGGAAAAAGTTAGGAGACCCAGCTCAACCTTTCTTAGCCCTCCACAGAAGCCTACAAAGCAACACCTGGTTTTGCCTGAAACAACACAAAACACACCGCAGGTAGACACACACCGTTACTGCTGAGCTGGACAGATTTCTACAGGATGCACTCCCCACTTTCCCAGAGTTATCTTATTACTCTCTGCCCAGGTGTATATCAATTTCCATGAAGCATGTATCAAATAGGCTGGTCACTGTATTGAAGCTGGTGCACCAAGTGCACAGTGCTGTCCTAGAGCAACCCTTACCTTTTTGAAGTGTCCTGAGATGCTCCTACAGAGCAGGTTAGTAGTATGGGATGGGGCAAAGATGCCTCACTTCTCTTCTCCATGCAGGCAGCACAATGTCAGGTGAGATAACAGTGAGTAGGAAGAGATACAGACAAGATGAGTTGAAGAGGGAAGGGGTGAGGGTGAGCCACACAATGCAGAGCATGGTTTGCACTCACATTAAACCCCATTTCTCTAACTGGGTGGGGGTTTCCATATCAGCTGTGGGCAATGCTGTTACCTTTTCAAACCAGTTCAGCTGGTATGTTGGCTGATGGGAGAGGGAGGAAAAGGGAAGCCAAAACAGCTGCAGGGCATTATGTACAGGAGGCTGAGTATGTAGCAGTGTTGGGAAGCCTAGAGCATCATTTTGAGGTTACACTCAATGTTCTTGAAGGTCTTTTCCAACCTGAGCAATTCTGTGATCAGCTCCCTGAGCAGGAACGGGGTGTATCAGACGAGGATCTACTCAGCAAGGTACTCTGCAGCCTGCTTTCTCACCTAGCAAAGCTCAGAGCTGTATCAAAGAGCAACAGGGAACAGTGCTCCCTTTGTTTGTGTCTCTATAATCAAAGGAAAAACCTTTCAACAAGGTATGGTGAATCATGCAGAAAAGGAAATCCCTTTGACTACAAGGCATTCAGGCTGCACAGGATACCTCCAGGGATCACTGTATTCTTTGGAGATCGGGTATCTTTATGTATTTGAATCAGTTTTCCTGTTCATGCCACTGCATTGGCTATTTTCCAGAAATCTTTTTGGGTAAACTATCATCAGCTTACGATGACACGGTCACCTTGGATATGGAAAGATTGATTAAAAGCATTTCTGAAGTCGGAACCATTTCCTTTCAGTATTAAAAAAAAAAAAAAAAAAAAGGAATAAATCAGTTTCCCGGATGCATGAAAAGTCAAATGAAAGCCAGTTTTAATATTATTTCTATATTGTGAATGCATATTCAAAGTATTCTGGTTACCCAGTAGCTTGACTCTGAAGTTAACACAACAACCACCAGTCCTGAAGGGAGAGAAGTTGTAGTTTTATGTGCTGTGATATTTTTAAACTTGTATAAGACTGCAAATCTAGGTGTTAGTTCTCACATTCTGGTGTATTTTTAAATCTCTAAAAAATTTTGGGTTCAGCAATTGCCTTCTTTCAATGTCTTGCCATGTTGCCACAGCCTCTTCTCTGCCATTGTGATTGTTTAATAACAGATTTTATTCTCTCTGATTTCTTCTTCCTGATATTTCCGTTGAAAAGATAAAATGGAAAGTAACCAAGAAGGGGGGAAAGACCAAAACTGTGCATCTACACATTAAAAAATACAGACAAAAAAATCTGCATGTTCATTTTTCACCAGGGACTACCTTGATTAAAATTTGTTCCTGGATTTCTGCTAGCATTTGTAATTCATACTATGACTCTGTGACCTGTAGTGTTAGCAAGGCTGCAGACCACTTCAAACTGTGAATTATTTTCAATCCAGTGATGAGACTTCATATTTACACTTAAACATAATTGTTATGCTGTTGGATTTTCCAATTTAAATTATAAAAGTTACATATATTTGTGTTGTGTGTGAACATTCAGGACATATTTCTTGCCCTATTAGACTTTCAGTAACCTGTTAAAAGAGCCAGAGAAATGCATTGGCCCCAGCATATTTTGAGAAAGCAACAGAAAAGCAGAAAATCCTAGAGTTTTATATATTTTTAATGTTTTAAGTCATTATTTATGGCAAACATTTTCAGATGGTTTGCATTCACTTTAATAGCTAGTGAAAAGAAGGTCTCCAACTGAGCCTTTAATAAGCATGTTTTTGTTTGTAGTAAGAGTACTTTTGATTTAATATTGCAACTGAAATTACTTGATATCCTTCAGCATCTGTGGCTGAATATAATTTTGAAGACAGACTTTTATATCTGTTTTAAAAGAAAGGAGGGGTATCAGTGATAGTCTGGGGACCGGAGGGTGCAGATGAAAGGACGAAGAGGGAAGGGACACAAGGGAAGATTTGATTTTCAGAATTTATTTTTAATGTCTCCAGCATGGTTAGTTTGATTTTTCCTCTTGTGTTCCAGACCACAGGTGTTTCCCATTAAGACAAGTGAACTGACTTTAACAGCATCCTGCAGAGCTGCGGGCACAGAATACCTTCCGTGAACTGCCAATAATTATTTGTCCTGGCTTTGTTTCTGGAGATTCTACTTAGATCGGTTCAAAAGCTGGTAATCTGTTTCATCCCTGAAGATTAACCCCCTTGGAAGAAGAAAAAAAAACCAAACCAAAAACCAACAACCAAAAACCAAAACCCATAAAAAACAAACTAGGGAGGAAAAAAAAAAGTCAGTGTGCACCACGTGACTGAACAGAATAAAAGATCTGTGGTAGTATCTTTGTTAAATTAAGGATTTTTTTTTCCAAGTGCGACAAAGGGAGATTTTGGAAGAGCACTCAATGTGTAGCACCACTAAGGATACAGCTCTAGCAAGTCCCTCAGCATTCTGCACTGCAGACAATGGGACACGTGACAAAGCTAAACCTGGCACGACCTAAACCATTTATTATTTACAAACACTTTTATTATAAAACCCGCTGACTGCAATATCAGCTCCAAGTTACTTCAACTATAATTAGATTTGCAAAGCTCATGCAGCCTGCCATCCTTCAGGCAAGACCACATGAACTTTTATTTTATGGGTCTTTGGATCATATCTTTTCTGAACTTCAACCACCTATATATAGGTGCAAGTTCTTGCACTGCAGTTTTCATAGCTAGGTTACAAAATGAAAATTCTTTCTTATTTTCACCTCCCTCTGACCACATTCACAATAGTCTCAAATTGTCCCTGAAACTTTCAGTTTAGCTAAACACTTGAATGCTTTGCAACGGGAGGGTCTAGGAGAAGGGCTGCTTCATAGGCAATTCTCAGAACCTTCCAGGACAATTGTCAGAACTCCAAAGAGGAATAAAACTGATTGCCTTTGTAAAGTGCATATTTAACTTCCATGGAAAGAGCTAAATCTTTTAATTTAACTGCATTTAATATTTGTCTATGACATCCCAAACCACCATATAATTGATCTGGGAAGATGAAGCCACACTGTGAGCTGGCCATTTAAAAATCCTATTCACAATGTTCTTAGTTATACTTTCACTTTGAGTTTGACATGATCTTGCACAGATAATACATCCAACCAATACCCAACAATCGTAGTCTTCTACTATAACATGGGCTACTGTGCATGAACATGCAAATTCCTTTGTCCTCTGTATGATTTGCAATGAATAGATTAAAGTGGGAAATTCAGCCAAATCCTGATCCCATTGGCATTGAATTCAATAGGAAAATAGGTTGCAGAAAAAATGCTATTAGCTTGTATCTATTGATATGTAAAAACTAATTCAGTCCATCTCTGCTTTGACGTTCCTCCTAATAAATTTGTGTGCATTTTATACAGGCAGATAAAACACAGAGTATATTTTATCATAGAATTAACTCTTGTGCTGTCACTTAGCTCATATATTGCATACTTTTTGAGACTTCTACGAAGTTTTGCAACAGCATAACTTCAGAACAATGCAGCACAGCAGAAGCCACGAGTAGTATTACCTTGCCATTCTGCAGAGAACATTAAATGATTGGTTGATTGGTTGACAAGCACATTGGGTTTCAAAAAGAAAATCGGTAAGGAGACAATAATAATGGAAAGAAAATGTAGAATGGCATTAAAAGTGTAGTGGATTTCCTCTTTTCTATTCTACAATCAGAGACAGGGGTTATGACTACAGTGCAGTCAGTTTTCAAGAGGAAGAAAGCATCAACCACAGGCTCAGACACAGTGGTGGGTCTCATGAGCCCAAGGGCAAGGCTGTCTCCATGCTTTCAGCAATGCAAACATTTAGAAGAGATGCTGAGCTAAGCCGTGGACAGGGAACAAACTGTGGCCACTCCAAACCATACAGACACAAGACAGGCAGGGCAGGTTATCTTGGAGAACCTAAGCTATCTGTGATCACACTAATTAAGATATTACAAATAGTGCTGCTGATAGCAGTGCTACTACCACTGGACACAGCAGTGGCGAGCCTGTTACGGACTCTCAAACTCACTGAAGCAGCTGGGTCCATGCCCAGGTGGTCTGCCCAGAAGAATACATGTGTCATTGTTTTTCTCCAGACTAGCAACTCTAAAGGTACTCCAAATACATGTGCACAGTTCCCAGTCATCACTGTCAATATGGTTTAATCATACCAGTATATTCCACCGCTAAGATCCTCTTCTAGAAGGTGGTAGTAGTTCTTGAAGACCATACTGCGTGCAGTATTTGCTGTGCAGAAGAAGAAAGCTTTTTCTGCTGAGCATCAGACATTTTTTACAAGGACCTGTAACACAAATTGGAGAGGCCTGTAAGGACATGACTATATATTATGTCCAATTCTTTAATGTTTTTTTCTGTCATGCTGAGTGCACTTTTGTTGAATGATTTCATACATTCCAGTCCATCCATCCGTAAATTCATCATATCTGAGGTAGATTACAGTTAACACATTTTTAAATGGTACAGCAAAGACAGCTGGTATCTCTAGAAGACAAGAACAGATTCTGGCAAGCCACAAACATACTGGTATATGCTCCTGCAGCACTAGGTTCCTTTCAGAGTCACATCAGCTTCCACTTATTTCATAGAATTTTGCAGCTCTAAGAGGGAAGGGTCAAGACCCTGATAAGAGTCAGCTGTCCTGCTAAATATAGTAAATTGTGTTTTAGTAAATCGTGATAATAAGAAAAAAAAAAAGAGAAGCAAAGAATAAAGGAAAATGAAAAAAAAAAAAAAAGCAATGACCAGAGTTTTAGAGCAAATCTATGCTGCCATTTTAGTTTGAGTCAAGAGGGAGCTTAGGAAGCACACAGCTCCAGCCACGGTGCTTTGGTTGACTTCACAGAACAGTCTCACAATGGGCAAACTGCATCTCTTTCAGGGGTAGAAGCAACAGGACAGAGACAATCCAAGGCTGCAGTGAATGGGATCCATGTTCTTATTCGATTCACAGGGGCAGACTACACCGAGTCCAGAACAGTTTCCTGAAACACATTCAAGGGTTTTTTGCTCTCCAACCCACTCCTGCTGAGCTGCACTTCCTGCTGCTCCTCACAGAGCCTTGCTAACCTCTCCAGCTCTTCCCGTGAAGTCATCGGTCAATTGCTCCAGAAGTTTTCTCATTTTCCTTTTCATTCTTACAAGTCCATTCAGTCCATGAAAAAAAAAAAATGTTTCTGAAGCTAAAGATCACAAAATATGATACACCAGTGGGTTAACAAGTAGAAAGCAACAGGATACCTACAGCAAGCTGGGTCTTCTGCTGCTCTAAGTCAGCTTCCCTAGGTTGGCTTTAGTGGCGTTAGGCTGATTTACATTGTCTAAGGACATAATGCAGTGAATTCCAGTAATCCAGATGCTGACTTTAGCTAGAAGTATGCATGTTATAAACATAAGTTGGGCCCTGAGGGTACTTCTGAAAACATTATTGATTCTTTGAGAAAAGCCTGCTGGGGTCACTGTAGTTTGCATACATGTACATTTACGTTATTGGAATTTAAGACAGCTCATCTGGAGCTGAATGCATTTTCATATCTTAACAAGTGTCAATTTTAAGTAACAAACTTCTAAGTAGTATCTAGCAGCTTATAACAACTGTTAAACACCAAAGTAATGCAGAATGAAACACGAGGAAATTAAACTCAAATAGTTTTTACTATTATGCATGCTATTTTTATTACAGCAGCAACATCCCGGACCAATTGCCATCACTTTTTTGCTTCTGCTTTGCTATTCACTTACAACCAGTATAAAATAGTTTTTAAGGAGTGGATCTGCAGAGGATTTATACAGTACTGGAGGTTCAACTCCTTAGTCAAAATCCACTTAAGTCACTGAAATATCTTTTAACTTCTCTGGGCTTTGACTACATTTAAACCACAGCTGAAGAGCTTTAAAGGTGCTGAGGAGACCTCATCTTGTGATTAGAAATATGCTGATATAACCTTTTTTTTAAAGGGCAGACTTATACCAATAAACCCCAGGATGTAAATGCAGTTGTCTTGTGTGAAAGACTATACCAATGCAGTTATTTCTCTTCTCATGTAAGTCAGATGGATATTAAATACCTTTCTGCTGAAATGGTGGTGGACCATGTTGTCTGCTGTGCTCCTTACTGCCATCCATGCTGGGGATTCAACTGTGGAAGAGTCCCTGCCTCTGGTTCCTGGGTACCACCACATCACAACACACAGACACCTGGAAATGTAGCAAAGAGGATTAAGGGATATTTAAGGATTTTTTGAGAATTAGTTACTGTGGGAAAAGAGCTATTTAACATAACTTTATCACTATTCCATTATCAAAAGACCAGGAGTGTGATGAAGTAACTCACAGTATGATTTAAACTCTGAATAAGAAACCTGATATAAAATGAACAGAATAAATATTACAGCTTTGCAAGCAAGCAAAGTTTCTGTCACTTAAGTGACCGATTTCCTAGGGCTTTCTGCTCTTAAAAGTTGGTAGAGACATTATATTTTTATTCATTTAACTATCCATCAGCAGTTGGAAAATTTCAAAGTGACACTTATTTTGGCTCCTATTGATCACATTCTTTTCACAGCTGTTACCTGAATTTCCTCTACAGATTTTATTAAATTTATAGGAACATTGAATCTGTGTCAAATATGACCTGGGAATGACCCTAAACATAATGAAAATCAAAACCATTTCCCTGTTTTCATTACTAGATTTTAACCAATTACTTCAAAATGAGCTCCCTCACAATGTTTGGGTTTGTTTTTCTCCAAGAGTTT
>JANHGN010020578.1:0-23213 GCA_024605025.1 Megaceryle maxima | reverse complement strand
CACAGAGAGTCACACTAGTAATTATCACTTTAATCGGCTCTGTTTTTTTCAAAGTCCATAATTTGCCAACAAATTTTTACTAGCATATGCCTGAGGCCTGTTCCCAAAAATAGATTCCTGACCCTGCATTGTGAATATTCCATTTTATCCTCAGATTAGTTGTTCTCACATTCTCGTTTTCTTTTCTTCTTCCATTTGACTTCTCCAGGTTTTCTCTTTTGAACTGACGAAAGCTATTTATTAGATTGAAAACCATCAGAAGATAATGTCAAACCTCTGGATGAGAAGTTTGTTCCCCACTCTAAAAAGATGCAACAGTAACTAGAGTTGGGGAGGCTTTACAATTGTTTCTACCTACTGTCCTTTCAGACATTTTCTCCTGCTCTAAAGGAGAAGTCAAGCACCACCTCATTGCTGTTTATTGGATTAAGGATACAAACTAAGATTTTTACATCTGAATTAATTGCAAATATTATATGCCTCTTTAATTTTAAGCATGTGTTTGAGATGGATGAATTTTTATTGAATATCTGCATTGTGCAACCATGGCAGAGGCTGCTGGTTGTGTGTTACATCTGAAGAAGTATAAATTAGTTATCTTTGGAACTGCCAGCAGGATACTTCAGCTGAGCTTAGCTCAGGATAATGATGTGAGGGTGTTTTCAGCTCTTGGAGGGCTGGGGAGAAGAGATTGTGACATAGTCTGAGTCCTGGACTGATGGTAATTGATCACTGGGTACCTAGCTGGTTTAAAACCATCTCTGGTATGCCCATATGAATTCTGCCCAGAGAAAGTATGGTAGTTGAGACCCACCCTTGCTTTAGGTTAATTTTGAGCAAGAGTTTGGGGTGCTGTACTAATGCAGGAAAGAAAATGTGTTTGTTTGTCTTGCTTGATCACAAGGAAATGTTATTGAGAGCACCATCCAAGTAGAAAACTGGACTGGTAGATGATATAAAAACCCTGTCAGCTCCTCCAACAACATGAATTTTGTATTGCTCAGTATGTACTGAGAGATGGGCAGAATAGCAGTGACTTGGGTGTGGTGTAAATGATACGGGCTAAATGCTGGAATGCTCTCCTGGTTTCACTGGGACAGAGTCACAGGCCTGCCATGGTCTGCAGACCATTAGCAGTCTGGAGTCAACCAGGGCAGCTAACCTGAGTTAGCTCACTGGGGTATCCTACCCCATAAATATTATGCCCCATCATAAAGGGGATAAAGTTTGTTGGGAAGGAGGGTTTCCTGCTTGGGGTCCTGCTCTTGCTTGGGCTTCTTGTGACTCTACTCCTCTTCCTTCTTCTGCAGCCTGTTTTTTTTTTTTTGTGACTGCTGTACATTGTCTGAGTGTAGCTTTGAATACTTTCTATTGGTGTTGGTATCAGTTGTGCTGTTTCATTAGATCCGTTTTCCTTTCAACCCTCTGGTCTCCCCTCCTTTTTCTGATCCCACTTCTCTCCTAGGGGAGAGGTCATCAGGTGGTAGAGCAACTGCTGTAGTTTAGCCCTGGATACAGGCTAAGCACAGACACAAAGTTACATGGAATTTATGTAATCATCAAGACAAATAATTAAAAAAATAAAGGGAGCAGAATACTGTCTGTCTACATGAAAGACCTGCCTAGGTTAAGTCGATTTTTTTTCGGTCTGTGCTAATCTAAAAGACAAATGGTAGCAGCGCATCACAGAGACTCATGATTGCATTCACTGAACAGAAGTATTAGTCTACAACCATTTGAATTAGGAAAGTAATGCTGGAAAAACAGATCACAGAATCTTAAAATCACATCCAAGATGGAGAACAGTGAACAAATGCCTCTTCTTGCCTAAGCTATGAGGTTAAGTGTGGGATCCCACCCTGCAAGCCATGAGTTAACAGGCTGGGCACAGTAGAAATGCCAAACGAAGAATGTTTCAGTAGAACGGGACTTGGGGCTCAAAGGCCACAGTTTTCTTCCTCTGACTGCAGGGTTTGACCCTACACTATTGAACTGAAGTTAATGTAGTATATGGGCTAACAGCTAATTCACACTCAACACTGTTTTGGTGATGGTGAAGGCAGCTTTCATCTACACGTGTATGTAATGCTCGCATAAAAAGCTTCAGGCACCTTAAAAAAGTTAGAAATGAAATATAATTATTTTTTTAAAAGCCTTCAGACAGTTCAGTAGACAGAAGCACAATAACTACCTTTCCAGTAAATTCCTAGTGGTGTTTGATTTCCATTATTGGACACGATATCCCATTCCCTTGTGAGCACACGATACGTAAGCACGTACATTTAATAAATGACTTTGTTCGCTCCGACAGCTATTGCCATTTACTCTTCCTGTTGTAAAATCAGAATAGAAATGGGAAAAGTGGCTTGAACTGAAATACTAAATGCACTTTTTCATGGGATGTTTTGCTGGCTTTGGTTATACCTCCATATACCCTGATGTTTGGGAAACTTTGTTCGTATTATTGCAAAGAGTATTTGTTCCCCTTCAATGGGGTTCAGATAGAGGTTGTGTATCCTCTGAAGTACAATATATGTCATAATGCTCTTGGGTGGTTTTCCATTGTATGTGGTCCTGTACACCTCTTGCCAAGTTTTGACTGCACAGTCAAGATTTTGGACGGGGTTTACTGGGCGGAGAAGGACTAGATCACCTTCTTCTGCTGTGTGTTTTAGGAAATCAGTTCTGACTTGTTCAGTTCAGGCAGCACAAGGGGTAATCTGTCTACTACATTTCTAGAAAACAGAGTCTCAGATTACTGAGTATGACAGATTTTCCACTGCACAGCTGTAGTTCCTTTACCTACCTCAAATGCTTTTGATAAAAGACTGCATGTCATGTTTCAAGACTAACTTATTCCATTATTAGCAAGAAGATTGTCTTTATAATGTAAAATGTTTGTACTATTTGTCACTTCTAATGAGGACTGAAAATTAATTCCATTGTCTGTCTATATCCTGTAATTACAGAAATGTGTCGACTTTTGATAAAAACTAATAATTATGGAGTAAATGAATTGATTTTGGAGTACAGCAATACTTTCCTTTCTTTACTCATGTATTTGAAAAGTAGCAATTCTCCTTAACAATGTGTTCTTGTATGGACTTGATGACTTCACATTACCATCATAAATTATTACAGCTCGGATTTGTCTTCACTTCAAAACTTAGTCTGTAGTAAAATGATATGGTTATGTGCTACTGATCGTACACAATATAATTATTTCTAAATTCCCACTCTCAAGATTTTAATGAAAGTATTCTTAATCAGTTCTATTTAGTGCTAAAATATTTCCTTAACAATTGTAGCATATGCAGAACTTCGTGTAGATACACATGTATCCAATTGTTTAACCATGAATGATATAAATAGATTGGGAGTATTTACAAAATATGATGCAGGAAATTTGTCTACTCCAGACTAAACAAGAAACAAGGAGTCCCAACTTAATCCCATACACATACAAACATGCACAGATGTAGAATAACTTGAAAGAGTGCACACAAAGAAAGGGCTTTTTGCCTTGATATATTTATGTGCTATTAAGATGGAGTTATAAGAAACTATGTATTAGTGGTCTCTACCTCACAAAAGTATATAAAAGAAGTTCAGCTTACATCATATTCACCAAAAAAGAAAATTACACAGAACCTAGAAACATGCACTGAAAAGATGAGAACACAATAGGAACATAATGTAATAATGTGAAAATGTCTGAAAAGAATTATACCACCAGCAAGCAGGGAGACATGTCATTTCTGCATCAGAATGTCTAGTGGGGACTTTTTGTTTCATATTTGAAGACCCCTGGACACATCTGTGTGCAACATTCTGTGCAGAATCTGCTGCTGAAATGTTCAGGAGTTTTGTGTAGGCACTTCTTTATACCTGTCTGACAAAAACCTGAACTTAACCCAGTATGCCCACCTCAAATGATGCTATAAATAAGTGAATTAGGTTTTCAACAATAGTATACATCTCAAAATGCTGATTACATGTCTTTTATATCTAAAAAACTTCCATTCAGAAAGGCCAAATAGTAGGAATTACCACATCATGGGGAGTAGTTCATTTAAGTGCTGATGTCTCATTTTATCATACTGCCCTTTACTTCCTCCATGTTCATTTGCCCTCCAGCATCCAAGCCTGCAGCTCTGCTTCAGACCATCATTTCAAGTCCTGCTGCTTCCTGCACACACCCTCCCTGTTCTGGGTATGTTGTCCAACAACAGGAAAGCCAAATAGCTTGCAGACTCAGAAATCAGCAAGTAGCCAAAGGCCTTCCTTGTAGTGAACCTTCCTGAAAAGATCTGTTCTTTTTTACCCTTTATGTGTTTTGACTAAGATGTTCTAAGCCACCACATGGCTACACAATATTAGCAATGAGAGGGAGGATTTATTAGGTACCAGACATGATCTCAGTTTCAGGTAATCTGAAAACAGTGCAGTCATAGTTCTCTTGCTATTAAAATCCACTTCATAACAAATAAGCAGTGGGAGGAGGGGCAGAAATTTAGGTGAAGGCGACTAAAAGAAAAAAGGCATAAAGCAGAAACTAGGGCCTGAACTGCAGATGGCAGCTGGAAATTTATTTCATAAATCCTGCTACACAAACACTGATGCTTTTTGGCACTTGTTAGTCATAGAGCACTTTTAAAGAAAGTGATTTTTTTTTTCCCCTCTAATTGCTTATCTGAAGCAATATTAACTTTAATGCCAATGGTGAATCATTGCTTATATTTTAGAAGTGGTAGTTTTGAAACTTATTATTTACCATCTATTTATCTGTACTTTTAAAACATACTTCCAAATATTTTTAATCTAAATTTGTCTTCCCAAATCACAGTCTCACAGTTATCTATACAAAAGAGAGCAAGTCACACTACCATAATCATGTTCTCCTACAAGGCTTGCATACCTGGAGAAGGTGACTCTGCAGATTATAGCAGTCCACCAAACAGAACAAGGTCTGTTCTCACTCAAACCAGGACATCCACCTCTAAAATCCACACAATACGATAAAGAAGAACAGCCTTTGCTGAATAGCCATACCACACTAGCTATAGTGTACTTTTCCTCACATTTGTAAGCTCTCAGAAGTCTGATCCATGCTTCTGTAAGGGATATTAGCAGAAGTGGTATTCACCAGCAGTGCAGCCAAACAACATCACAATGTTGCATTAAATGCATTCAGAAATGAATTCATTATGAAAAAAAAAAAAAAAAATATTTCACAGTGGTTTTGAATGCTGCCTGTAGCCACACAGGTGCATAAATGCTTTTAAAATTCTGTGTTTAAAAAACATCTACTGCTGGTTCCTCTGAAGTAGTCATAATGCTGTAAAAAATTGCTACTGAATTAGCCTTCAGAGATAAATATAGCCCTGTTGGAACACCATCATGTGAAAAGGGGTCTACAGCTCATAAATATATACATATTCTTCATCCTCCATACAACAGCGTCTTTGAGAGTGATACTATTGCTGTGTTATTAGCAGATGTTTTGCATGAAGAGCGAGGATAATAGACATTAAAGTAATTGGATCCCAAGCAATCTCATATTACGAAGAATATTCTCCCAGGAAAACTTACATGCACATCCACACCTAATGATGAGCTCTTTTTAAAGTTCTGTTGCATTCAAAGCATTTCAGACAAATACAGCATAATGCCTCCATGTGATGACTTCTTAATGACTTCCATGCTCCAACTTCTTTTCGACATCATCTGGAGATGGAAATTTGCAACCTCAGTCTGAGCTGTAATCCTGTGTCTGTCCCTTGACAAACAGCATTATCCCATTCCAATTGTACCCACACAATCCCAGTTGTTGCTAAGCTTGCAGGAAGGCACCGATCTTATCTTGAAATGTTTCAAATAGATTTGACAAAATCCCGAGAGATCTTTGGGTATGGGACTCAATGTTTCCTAGGCTGATTGACAATGATGTCAAAGAGAATGCTCACATTTAAGCTTTTCCTCCAAAGTAGACTTCTAGAGAGATTTCTTTCTACATGTGCCTTACACTGCAGGTTCTTACTGAATGTTTCCACTCAGTCAAAACACTTTAAAGACCTCATCCCCTCTTGGTTTATTTGCTTTCATAGAAGTTATAAGAATTTACTTTTTCATTCTCATCTCTCTTCTTAATGTGCCCCAAATAGGCTAGTGATTTAAAGAGTTAGCAAGGGATCACACATAGACATACAAATCAAGTGGGTTGGGATACCCAGGAAAAGAGAATAACAGCAAAGCAAAGGTAAAGAAGGTATACAATGTACAGATGTGCTCGATGGAGAAACAAAATCTACCTTTCTATATACAGATCTCGTCCTTCCATTTTGGAGTAAAGAGCAAGCAGTTGTTAAGAGACTAATGATAAATCTCTGGAAAAGAAATGGATCTCATCTTAAATGAGAAGCAGATAAATTTGGCTGGAGAATAAAATGGTCACACTAACAATAGTTACATTAAACTGAAAATGTTTCTAGGCATCACAAAATTAGGTAACAGTAGCAAAGGGATTAAACTGTAAAAACTGCAAGAAAAAGAAACAGTATTAATCAAGATGCTATTAGCAGAAAAAGTTAAGAAGGGAAGAGACAAACAAAATGAGCGTGAGCAAGGAAGTGGTTTGGAAAGTCTCAAATCCTATTTCCCAGAACCAAATAATGACAGAGAAGAAAATGCTGAAAGTGATGGAATAGTTATGGTGATGGAGATCACAGAAAGGAATTGAGCAAGGTACATTTAGAACTATGGCTGGAGAAAGTGAAGTACTTCAGGAGGACAAAGTTTGGGAGTATGAAGGGTTTCTGACTACAATAACTGACCCAGTACTGAATGGAAACAAATAGAAGGGAATGTGGGAGATTCCCGAGTGAAGATTGACAGACATGCACAAGACAAGATTTTTAGATGCTATAAATCTGGGAAAGTTCAAACACATATTTTAGGCCAGTTTATAGCTGAAACTCCAACAGCACTGCTTGCAGAGAGGTTCATTCCCACTATGAATCCACAGTTACCGCCTCGAATGGCAGGTGGCTGAATGCATGAGAACAACCTTAACCCAGTAAGAATAAATAGAACAAGTTCCTAAATGTAGAACGACTCTTCTTCCACACTGAGTCTCATTAAGTACTTTTCAGCTGAGAATTCAGGCCATTATTCTTAATGACATACAACATAGAATTCTGCAAATAAACTAACACTTTTCAAAATCCATGGGACCTGAAGTTTAAAACAGAAATATGCTTGACTTACTGAATCATTAAAGAGAGCCTGTGAAAAATTAAGCTACTTTTTAGTTATACAGCATCACTACTGAAGTCTAGATTTTATTGCAATAAAATATATTAAACATAAAACCAAATTCCTGTCCAGAAGAACTCATGATTTCAATAGCAAATACAATAACCAGTGAAACACCATTTTTTTTCATGCTTAGATATTTCAGAAAAGCAGCCAGAAGTAATCTTATAAACTTTACCAAACAGTCTACCTCTGGGATTAAAAACAAGCATGAGAAATTTCAGCTGAAAGAATAATTGTTTCAGGAAGTTAGTGGCAGCTGAAAACAGAAACCAATAACGGAAGTGCCTTGTCGACCATAACTATTATAATGGCACGATGCTATAATGAGAAAACATCTAATTGTTTCTTTGTTTATTTGTTTCTTAAGAAGTCTTTAAAAAGATGGATGAAAGACAGGAATCCAGCATCTTGCCTTGCACAAACCAGCATAAATCCTTTTAAAAATAAGGCTGTTCGAAAATCATGTTGCAAAGTATACCAAAGACTTTTTTTCAAGCAGTCAGCTTCAGTACTCCTAAGAAATATTTCCTCTCCCATTTTAGACAGTCCAAGCTTTCAAATCGACATGCTGAAATTAACACCAGTTTTATATGACTTACTGATTTAATCAGATAACGACCTGCTAATGAGGAAAGCCAAAGAGATGAAACCATATCACCTGGAATCCCAACAGATAAGCTTCTCAATGCTTCCCTGATATGGTCTTAAACTCTCTTTAAAATGACTAAGTTTATCCAGGTTTTAAAGAGTTTCAATAATTTGGATACAAAAGATGACCAGTTAGCAAGTTAGCCAACTAGATTGTACCATTAGCACAAAATCACTCCTTCCCTTTTGCAATCATCTTACACTAAGATGTACAGATACAGAATTTTCATACTAGAGAGGCTTTAAATGTCCCCTTTGATTTCTGTGTATTTGAAACAAGATTTTTTAATTTATTATTTTTTTTAAATCTTTCAAATTTTGAAGGAATAAGCACTATATTGGATTGCCCCAGCTTAGAGCTTGCCACCCACTGCAGATGGATTCAAATGCCAGGGATGGGCTGTGGAACAATGCTGAAGCTGAAGGACATGCTGCCCCTGAGCACCAAACCCACAGATCAGCTGTCCAGGCGTCACATGGGATTGTGTCGCCACTGTTCTCTGTATCGGTTCAAGTGGTGCTGAAACTTTATGAACAACCTTATTCTTCATTACTATAAATGTTGAAACTTGCAAAACAGATGACACCTCAGGAGAAGTTCTTGTGTAGGAACGTATCTCCTGATTTGGACAAAGGCATGGACTGCTTTGACATTTGGCAAAAATATCTTAACCAGGATGGAAAGCCCTTTGAAAATACCTCTTTTTGGATGGCAACTAAGTTTAAAGTAGTTGCTCTGTACTTGCAAAAATATCTGCAGGCAGTAAAAGGACCACATTCTGGAGATACTGAGAACCAAGGATCTTCACAGATTTCCATAGAAGTTGCAAAAATTAATTAATTAATTAATTAAATCAATCAAGATTTAACCCTGACTAGTTGTAATAATGCAATGGGTCGTAAAAAAGAACAGAAATTCCCAAAAGCATATCTATAATAAAATGTTGATTAGATTTCACTTTTAGTTTTAAATAATGTTCCTGAACCAAAGGAAGCATTTTAATGAGAATCATTACCAGAGTGGAAGGGCTCAGTGTTATGCAAGAACTTCACATTTTCTTTTGGGCAAGGAGACTGTAGTGAATTTATTTACCATTCCTAAACTTTAGAAAAGAAAAAAAAAAAAAAAAAAAAAAAGTATCCAAAACTAAATGTAAATTCTTAACCAAAGAAACATATTATCCCTTAGAAAAAAATATGCACCTACTGTGACATTTTAAATTCTGTATCCAATCTGTTTTAAACCTTATGCTATTCTAAATCACTTCGAGATTCTTCAGACTGTGAGCTCTTGAGACAGGGACTTCCATTTGTAAAGAATCTAGCTCAAAATTATTATCTGTTGCCTTTAGGGCCTCATAGAATAATAACAACAGCAAAAATAATAGCAACATTGACAATCAATCTGAAATCTAGGGTAGGATATATAAAATGATTATAAAATGGTTTTGACACCTGGCTGTTAAGTACCACTGTTTTCAAGAGGATTATTGTACATCTGCTGATGCATCTATTTTATACCTAACCTGTATCTTTACTGCAGTGGGCAGTCACAACCATTTGCTCTCGTTATCTCCCTAGCTGAAATAAAATTTGATAGAAAGCATTTCTTTGGGGAAAAAAATAGAGATACAACGTAGTATGTACAATTGCATGAAGTTCATAGGGAATTTGGGCTGCTAAGAGTTGCTTCAAGAATAGATGGTCATTTTATGTGGATCTAACTACAGAGTTCAATAGTAAATTTCATAAAGAAAAATGTATTCCTACAGGTGTAAAGAACTGACTATACGTGCACAAGGTCAAAGAGAGGACATGTTCTTAATACTAAATTAGTAATAGCTGCTTCATCCTTTTGCAAATTACATCTGCCTAGCAACAACAGTGGACTGTAAAAGTAAAATACAGCACATTAATGTGATGAAGTTTATGTTTCCACCATATTGAACATCTTCATTAACACTCATTTTCACTGTGTGTATCTGAAGGAAGAACACAATTAGAAAGCTTCAGATTTTATGTTAGAGAAGGGAGTATTTCATCAAAGATTTTACTCATTGAATAATACAGATTTATCCTAGCCCAAACTATTTAAGAAATTTATGTCAATGTCAGTTAATAGTTTCAACTAAAAATTAGAAATTAGCGAAAAATTTACGTTTTGTTTCAATAGACTATTTTATGAGAAGATAAAATTTTTACCAGAAAATGCAAATTAAACATGATATGATATTCAAGGCACTTCCCTTTTCACTTCAAAGAGAAATCTGGAAAAAATGTTTTGTTTTAAATGTTCAGTTCAGCCAGCAAAGTGAACAAATCAATTATTCACACAAGTCTATTTACTAATATTCTATGTGGAGGAGTAGCTTGGATGACTAATCTTGTTTGTTCCCACATGCTGCCTCCACTTGCTAAAAAATATGCTGAGAAAAAGCAAACTTGAGCTTCAAAAGTCTCAGAGGTTTCAACCCGACTGTCTTGGCAGTAGCAGAATGGACTTTGTAGAGAGTGTGGCTGTAGTAAAACGAATATATACTCTTCTCACATGCTGTAAATACTATTAGAAAGGAGAGTTTCCATAGTAATGAAGATAAGAATTTGGAAAGGCACATCTCCTTTTCTAAGGAAAAATATGGAGTTTGACTTGTGTAAGTCTTTTTGAAGTTATGTTGAAAGCTAGTTTTCTCCACATATATTTCTCCAAATGAAATCCTATGAAGGTATATGAAATGTAATGATTTTTTGAGGGAATCAAGATTCCTGTTTGTGGAGTTTCTGCATGACTTCACACACACATGACCATTGTATGGGAAGAAAATAAGATCAAATAAATGCAGCTGTAGCCCAGAAGCATGGACACAGATTTGAAGTAAATGCCTGGGATGTAATATAGTGTGCCTGTGCAGTGAAATGTCAGACAGAGTGAGTAAATAGTAACACAAATGCAAAGACTATATAGAATTGTCAGAATTTATGAATAAACTTTGTGAAATACAATATAATTATTAGGAACCCAGCGATCTCTATGGGGGGCAAATTGACTGGTTTTGTAACCCTTACCTTACTCTGCTGCTCTTGGCCACTGCTGTATTCTGGATGACACAGTCCTTGGATCAGATCCTATATTCCTACTTTACTCACAGCATACAAGCCATGATTCATAAACTGAAATAATAAAATAGAAGTGACTGCTCGGTATGTTTTCATAAAGCCCAAATAGCTGTAAGACTGAACAAAGACTTCAAGATGTCATAACATTAGCTGTTTACCACTGATTATTTAAGGTAGGTACCCTCATAAGGAAGATATGGAAAAGTTGAACAAATCACAACTGACTACAGGTAACTTATGAGCCCAAATAAATCCATTACATCTCCTAATACCCATTAGACATAACATGGGTAATCACATGAAAGTCTGAGGGCTCAGTAATCCTAATCACTAATGACTGCCTGTCTATATTATCATTATTTGAGCTGTGGCAAAGAGTGTTTTCAGTCTTAGTAAGTGGTTGTAAGTCCACGCAGAGAACAGAAAAAAAGCATTTTAAAGTAATTTCTTTTCTTTTTAATTCTTTAGACTCTCTGTTATGTTAAATAGGCTCTAGCTACTGCTTTTTCACCAATTTTTCTACTAAGTAGACAAGCACAGTATCCTACTGCAAAGGAAAAGTCATTCCTGTATATTCACAGATTTAGTGAAAATCCCAAAGGGTAGACAAATGTGATCTTACAAATGAAAATCCCTGCACCCTTTCTACAGTGCCACTATAGTTGTATACATTAATAAAAACGTGTATAGAAACATGAAGAAACACACGAGGAAACAAAATACTCTCTGGAAAATTATATCAGCAGTGAAGACATAAGGAATGACAATGCAGAGAGGAAAAAGGTGAAGTGATTGCTCCTGGATCACATTGTAGGTCTTTGTCCAAGGCAGGACTAATGAATTCTAAATACTGAACTACCTCTCACTCTTCCATTTAAAAGCCATTAGTATCAAGAATGTGTCCCATGGTTAGCAGGCGAGTCACTGCTCATCTTCCTAAGACCTTTTCTAATTTCCCAGTCTCAGGAATACTTTTGGACAGCTGCTACTCTTCTAAAATCAACTTTTTAGGAAGCCATGTCTGTCTTTGCTACCCAAGAGTAATATTAATATTTTCTCCTTCACCTTGGATGCACTTGTATTTTTTAACCATGGGTATTCTAGCCAGAAAGAGATTTTTCCATGACCTCAAAGCCCATAGTTTCATGAGCTACAGTTTTACAAATGACAGCTTATATCACTGAAGAAAAGTTAATTTCCAGCACTTACTCCCAGCTCTGGAATGTTGTGAAATAACAGACTTTAAAACCATGACAAGTTTATACCCAAAGAAGTATGGATTAACATGTCATTTTTTACAGCTCCCTCTGAGCCCTGCCCTGGTGGGCTCATTGTAACTAAGGCACCTGGCCTCTCAAGGAAGGGGAAATGAAAAATAAGTCTCTGCAAAAACAAAAAATCATACATACAAATGATACATAATTCATTTTTAAAGTTTTGGGTTTGGTTTGGATGTTGTTTTTGGATTTTTTTTTCATTTCTGGATTGGAAGTGCTATATCTGGAATATAGAATGGGATGTTGCTGTAAAAGGTTTTTACAAATATATGTTTGGGACAAGCCACACAGATGTTCATGCCTTCATCAGAACAGAGAAAAAACTCCCTGGCTTCTTCCCTATTCCTCATTTGCAACATTTTGGTAAATATTTACTTAAAACTTTTAATATCTAGATATACATTGGGACCTACCATACTGCATTTAAACTTTATTTCCCACTGAAATCACTTCAGTGATTTCACTTCAGTGATTTCTTCTTCAGTGATCACTTCAACAATCTTGAAAAAAACATTGTCTCTATTTTGAAAAAAGATGCAGGGGAAATATTTTACTGGGATTGATGAAGATTTTACTGTTGACACCAAAGAAAGACTGTCAGGGATTGCGTGGGGCACTAATATGAAAGGAAGATGGACATAGAAGAGAGGCAAACATGAAAAGAGGGAAACTCAAAGAGAACTAGAGGACAACTTATAGAAGGACACAACCTACAAAATTAAGGCTAAGAGGAAAACTACAGGAAAAAAAAAAAAAAAAACCAGAGAGAAGGGAAGGATAACAATGGTGCTCCTGGAAGAGAAAATATCCTTGCCTCCGGAGTTTTAGAAATGCACAATAAAATCATTTCCCAGTAGCCTTCAGAGTCCTATGCAGTAACACGGCATTTTCACAACAATACATTTCAGGATGAAGTAAGAATTAATGTTCAACTCTGCTTAAAAATATGAAATTGAGGGTTGAGAGCATGGGGAGAACTGAATGCCACTGGACCCAACTAGCTATTCCTCTATTGCCTTTGGTATTCAGATGACATTTACTCTTACCCTTTTTTAAAATCCTGGGGGAATCACTGAATTATATATGCACATATATATCTAGTACAGAAAGCTGAAAAGTACAGTTTGCCTTCAGGGCCTGCAATTAGGGATTTGCTAAGTCAGCTATATGCTGCCGGGGAATCAAGGAAATCTCCATTAGAATGCCATTAGGACCTGCAGAAAAGCTCTGCATTTCTTAGCCCCCTTGCTCCATATCCACTCTATTATACGCCTGAATATTTCCTTATTTTTTTGCAGAAACATTCCTCCTTAATGAGTATTATTGCAAGTTCTAATAGGTTTATTTAGATCAGCCTAAATGCCCTTCAATCATCCTACCTAAGGTGGCCCAAACTGGGCAGTCATCTGATGGGTCTGGCAGCCTTCCCTGTCGGCATGTTGAGCCTTTGGCAAGAGTGAGCTAAGCACAGTTCACTCAGAACTGCTGAAGCAACCATTTGATAACAGCAAATTTAAAAAAAAAAATTGCCAGTGAATATTCAAATCAACATTAATGTTTATGCTAGATTTGCCTGGCTGGCTCTCTGACCTTCAAATAGAAATGTTTGTTCATAAACAGCTGGTTCTGTTAATCTCCACATCGTTGTTGTGTGAACATTTATACAAAAGTCATAAAGGGAGCCATAGAACAGGAGGAAAAGAACAGAGCTTGATCATTTCTTGAGAATTTTTATAGTAATATTCTTGTTAATTGAAATCTGCACATGGTTTTATTTCACATTAAGGTCTAGGAACCAATAGGAAAGATTGAAAATGCTGCCATAAAGTATAAAAGGAGATTTTCATTAACTTGTGAAATAAATTTGCAAAATGTGTTATGTCATTTTTCACTCACTTGGAAATTTTGGCAGAACAAATAGGTAGTGTGAAGTCCATGTGTGGTAACATACATACAAAACCATATGCATGTGTATTCTAAGTACATGTTACATCGAGACAAATGCAAGTTCCTATCTGTTCAGAAAGGGTTGGGTTAACTGAAACTAGTGAGAGTACTGACTGTCCTGAGACCTCAATGTTTTGTTGGCTTTTTGTTCTTGATCAAAAAGAGTTTGGAAGAAGTAATTACTGAACTTTTGTAGAATAAACTACAAGGGCTAGAAATCCAGCAGGTCCAGCGAGGTTCTCTTCCCCCTCTACTCTGCCCTGGTGAGACCACACCTGGAATACTGTGTCCAGTTTTGGGCTCCCCAATTCAAGAGAGACAGGGATCTACTGGAGAGAGTCCAACAGAGGCTATGAAGATGATTAAGGGACTTTTTGGAGACTTTCAAATCTGCCTGGATCTGTTCCTGTGTGGCCTGCCCTGGGTGTTCCTGCTCTGGCAGGGGGGTGGGACTCGATAATCTCCAGAAGTCCCTTCCAACCCCTAACCATTCTATGATTCTATGAAATCCCTCCTGTTGGATCAATTACTACTGTGGGAGGAAGTATCCTAAAACATCAAACTTGATATTCAGTCTACATGAACATCTTTTTTCCATGGCATTATTTCAGTTCAGCTACTAGAAATTGTTACGTAACATATTTCTATCTTATTTAATATTATCACCTGGAACACACTGCAACACACAGGGACTTCCACCTTTTTCCTCCAGAGAATTTCAAAGCAGTAGCACAACTTGGATCTGGCTGTTCCAGCAGCTTTAGGAAGCACACCGTTCATTAGCAGTAAAGCAAAAACACAGGAAAAGCACTTGGCATAATCTAGGAGGATGCCATAACACAATCCAGGTCTTCCGTGAACACTACAAGTTTGCCATGGGGTAAAAAACAGTGCCTGCAAAACCTGTCACTTGAACAGTTCTTAGAAAGATATAGAATAAAGGATACAGAATAAAGGATTTGGCATTTTCTGGTCACCTACCAACTGTTTTCCTTTCAGGGTGAATCTAACCTTTTATATATAATGTATATTGTGCAATCTGCAGAGCTTTTGCCTTGATAACTTGAAGCATTCCCTTCAGTACTCGCATACCTGCCAAGATCTTTAAGAATGTGGAAGTTTTGTGAAAAAGCAGACGATGAATTTCATGTAAATTGTGTAACAGATTGAAGCTGTTCACCTGAATCATGTAAAATGTATGAAACTGAGAGCTGTCTTAATAAGTGATGGCAGAGGAAGGCACTGCATCTTGAAGAAAGTTTGGCTGAAGGAATAGAGTGTACCTAGAGATCAAACACCATTATAAAGAGGTAAGAAATCAAGCATTTTTACATTTCTCTTTCCAAGTTTTCCAAGTGCACTAATCCACAATTCAGACTAACAGCTTGTAAAGTTTCCCCTTAAAAAAAAACCCAAAAAACCAAAAAACCCAACCAAAACCAAAGCAGTTTTGAGTTGCAACAGCATAAAGTACTGTCTGAAACCAATACATTCCATTTTTACCCTTGCATAACTTAACGACAGTTAAACTGACCTTTTTTCCATAACCTAATAAAAAAACCCAACCCACCATCAGTTTAAAATCTTTGCCTGCCAAATGCAAATCAGATATTTTTTTTAGGATTGAGTTAAGGATCCATGAAAATAGGATATATAACAGAAACATTCACAGACCTGTAACTACAGAAGTGCTAAAGAGGCACTGGTTGGAATACAAAACAACATCAGCTAACTTACCTCTTCCTTCATGTTTCTTCCTAAGTGTTTGGCTACTGTAAGTGCTTTAGATTTTGTATAATTTATGTAAATTGTTAAACACCTGCTCTCTTCCCATAAAAGAAGGATATGGAACCATGTCTTCAGTTTAATTGATTCTTGGCTTCAGTTGTCATTATTTTCTCAGCAACTACAAAGAAACTGTAGTTCCCTAACGGTCAGATTTTGTTGGCAAAACACAGATGTTCAGAATCCACCGTTGTAAAACTGATCTATTTTTGGTGATTTTGTTGAGGAAATATCATTAAAACTCAATTAGTGAGTCAATGGTGAAAAGCATTTACAGATAAATTCTCACCATGTGCATTCTCCTTCCTTGTAGATGTGATACGTCTGGATCATGCAGTTTGGTTAGTTGTGTCCTACTTATCTGAGTTTTCTGATGCATCTATCAATAAATTGCTTTAATGTGTCACTGCCATAAGCTGCTTTTGGGAAAGTGCCTAGGAGAAGGGAAGTCCCTAGGAAAAGGTAAATGGGCACCTCTAAGTTGGAGGTCATGCCATTCGTTAAGAGCGAACATGACATGTTTCACATACAGCAATTACTTTTGCCCTTTCTTGGTCAATGAAGGAAATTGTAATTTTGTTCATAGCACCTTGCAAATTAAAGCAGTTGTATGTGGTCCTCTCTGAGCCAATTTTGAGAATCTTCTTTTCAGAAGTGCATAGCTACTGATTGTCATTCAGCACTGGGAGAAGAGGGTACATTGCCCAGTAATCATAACCCGTTCACTAATGGGACCAATTCAGGTGACCACGAATGCTAATAAAATTCATCCTACCTGCTCATGGGACCCTTCTCTTTCATTGTGTTCAGCTACATCATCTGGGATGAGCCAATAGAACTGAACTAAAATGAAACAACTTGGAGCCAAATTGCCCTTGTAGCATCTGCAAGTGGGGAGCTGTTGTTCCTCAACACTCTGTGTGGTGTTGGCATTGGGATTTGCAGTGGACTTAGGTACAAGTCTGAAGAAGAAATGGACAGAACAGCAAACACTACTTATTGGAGGAATTAGATCCATTCACATTCTAAGAACTAATATTTTTAATAATTCTTACAAACTTTTTACTTCGTAGCTTGTCAAGGATAAGCTCAGTTTCTCATTGTGCTGGTTTTGGCTGGGTTAATTTTCATCATAGTAGCTGGTATGGGGCTGTGTTTTGGATTTGTGCTGAAAACAGGGTTGATAATTCAGGGATGTTTTAGCTGTTGCTAAGAAGGGTTTCCACAGGGCCTTTTCTGCTTCTCACATCACCCCAAGAGTGAGTAGGCTGGGGGTGCACAAGAAGATGGGAAGGGACACAGATGGGACAGCTGACCCCACCTGACCAAAGGGATATTCCAGACCATATGACATCACTCTCAGCATATACAGCTGGGGACAAAAGAAGGAAAGGGAGGATGTTTGGATTGATAGCACTTGTCTTCCCAAGTAACTGTTACACATGATGGAGCCCTATTTTCCTGGAGATGGCTGAACGATGCCTGATGATGGGACGTAGTGAATGAATCCCTTGTTTTGCTCATCCAGTTTATTCTGGTTTTTGTTTCTGCATACTGACATTGGTTTTGTTCAATTTTCTAAATTTTGCATAAGACATGATATGTTCTAGTTTCACTAATAGAAAAATAATTACTATTCAAATTAAATACTATTTTTTATTACATTTACAATTCATTGGGGGGGGCTAAGTTTGAAGATTTGAACCAGCTTGTAAATGTCTGACCATTTGTTGATTCTGGCCTCCCGTGCTGTTAAGTACTCTGTGGGAATGTACAATCTGGAGTTCAGCTGCAAAGGGGTAATTTTCATACCCATGCATTACACTTGTCTAACAAACAAAAATCAAAATGAATGCACTGCACTCAGGGAGAGGAAGAGCAGTGATTCAGCGTGGTGATGAAGGCTGGCACATGTTAGTAAGCTCAGTTATTAGAACTGACCTGATGTAAAGAACTTGGCCTGTCTTACTAGAGCATTGCCAGACCTTATGTTGAATACAGAGGGTAAAATAAGACCAATCTGAGCTTTACTGGGGTTTCATTCTGCTCTAGCTGAAGAGAACTGAACAAGGGAAAGGCAGGGAGGTTTAAATGAAACCAAACTCACCATATTTTTTGAAGTACACCAGATTTGAATTTTCAAGCGTTGTCACTTCTATCACCTCATGGCTATTTCTTAATTACCCGTGTCCACGTGGGACTAGAACAAGAATGACAAAATCACAAGAAATCTCTTTTACTAAGTCCAAACTCTGGTAGACATCTGGACTTTTGCACTAAACGCAGACCGCAGAGTCCTAATCTCCTAGCAGTGTGTGGCATTCACTCTCAGGGACACCAGTTTATCTTCTTACAGCTGTGCTTTTACGAGGCACTGTGTCCTGAGCACAGAGCCTATTACAGGAATTTGGTCTTTCTACTCTTTGCACAGCACCCACAATATGTTCAGATCTCAGCACATATGTGTACACACTTTTAAGCCTTCCCCCCCACGCCAGCTGATTGTCTTCAGTTTGACAGTAATCCCCTTCCCTGGGACTTAATTCCTGTCTTTAATGTGGAATGAACCTGAAAGCTGGAAGACATCCTCTTTACTTCTATAAACAGTTGTGGCTGAACACAGCTTATCCCGGCCGACAGATTTTAGAAAGGTTCTCTATGGGGTTTATTAGCATTATTTGAGTAACAATGGCTCCTCAGTAATAGCTGGCTTTAATGTTTGCATATTGATGTACTTGAGAAAGTAAGAATGTGCTTGATATATCTAAATCATTATTAAATGTAATAAATGTAGATGCTGTACCATCAGAAGATACTCGAGGCACCATATCACATTATATAACCCTTAATACAGCACATAACAGAAGACAAATACAACATTCAACAAACATAAACACCACACGTGTAAAAAAATGAGTTGCAAATACTAAGTTAATAGGAAAAATTGAGGAGGACTCATTTTGGTACAAGTTTTACCTCTAGTCCTTTTAAAAAAAGCCAAAAGCCAAAGCAAAAGCCTTTGCTTTCACTGTACAACTGGTATTTTTCTGTGTAACACCACTCTATGTAATTTTACTGATAATGTCTACCAGGCTCAGAAGAGGAGGGAGATGAAAAAAGGGCCCTTGTTGGTATTTCTAGTATACAAAACCTGCTCCTGGCTAGTGGCCTCTACCATCAAACCACACCTAATAGGACATTGCCAAAGAAACATCTCTTCTCCTGTCTAGCCATTGGAGGTGACCCAAAAATAAACTATGTGCTAAAAGAGCTATGTTGTCTGTTGTAATGAAAATTATCTTTCTTCATATCTGGATGGCATGAGTGAGGTTATCTCTTGGCAAGCCAAAATGTTTTCTACTTTTTAAAAATGAGTTTGTCTGGTTTTGTAGAGTCCTTAGTTTGAGACTGTAGAGGAAATGCTCTGAGCAAACGTACAGGAATCACTTTGCACAATTCTATCCAGTCTCTATGGCTGAAAAAATGAGTTTTGTTTTCATCCCTCTCTGCACAGAGACCTCTCACACTCAGCTCTGTGTGTTACGTGTGTGCATACACATCGACAGCTCTGCAAGTGATCTTAACAAGGATCTTTTTAAACACACTAAGAGTTTGAACCAGAACCTCTCTGGTTCTCAGCTACACTAGAAGTACACAAAGAGCTAGCAATTTAGCACAGTGTGCCTTGTAATTAGTTTAATCATTGTCAGCATGGAACTATAAACCAAATACCAATTAGTCGTCTTAGGATATCAGTGGTATTTTTCTTAGTTGTCTCTTGAGTTAAGTTTTTGTGGAAGTAAGCTGAGGTCTCCTGGAAGAAGCAGGAAGGCAACTTTCCATGTGTGTTAAGATGTGTAAATAGAGGAGCTACATGGTGCCTGTTATTGAAAAGCAGGTTTGGCATCATTTAAATATCAGCAAAAATGGAAGGATTAAGACATTTAGAAGAGTAATTCTGCAAATCTTTGACAGCAGTGAATGAGAGATAAGGCTGATTGCAGCCCTTGCTGCGGGATCTGGGGTGGGAGCTGCTCTAGAGCTCAGTGGCCTTCTGATCCACAGATCTGGTTCAGATCCTTCTCTGGTGTTAAGTGGCTGAAGGCGATTTTAATATTCAGTTAGGTTCTCTGCATAGAACAGAATAGCAAGTGCTCAAAGGGGTGAGGGAAAGAGAGATTGAGTCATCTTATATGAGTGCAATGTACAACTGGAAATATTTACTATTCATTTCAAACCTGAGACAGTCTCTCAGGTACTCTATCACATCTTTCTTTTCTCAGGGTAATACAAGATTATCAGTCTGCTAAGATAAACAATGCAAAGAGATTTACCAAAAGACAATTTGACCCAGTGTAGTAGCAGTTTTTGGTGGCACTGCCAGTAACATCCAGGCACAGCACAGCTCTTCAGATGTGAGAACCCGTCCCAAGTGCAGTAGCCTGGTCAGTCAGCTTGGGAGGGTTAAGCAGCCCCCAACACCTCTGGGAAGATCAGCCAAGCAGTGGAAGTGGTGTTACTGCTTGAAAAACTGCACAGATGTCTTTCAAGGGACAAGGGAGCTAGAGGAAAAGCTGCAAATAGAATAACTATTCAGGGATAGATTGATAGGGAGTGAAGGTCACAGAATGGTTATTAAGAATGGAAGCGGTAACAGCAGCAGCAGAAGCAATTTTACCTGACCAGAGCAGATCCAAAAATTGGCCTTTATTTGTACCAGCCCAAGAAATTCTCTTTATCTCCTTTTCATTTGATGGGCAGATGATAGGAAAAAGAAATAGAAGGGATTTCCCCAGAGACCAAATGTTCCTTCTCGTCCTACAGCAAAGGGAAAGGAGTTTGTTTCATTTTGTTGTGGTGCAATAATGCTTAAAAAGGACCAGTTTTAGGAAAAAGAAAAAAAAAAAAGTAAGTCACTTCCAGTCATTTATGATTTATGCTGAGACAGTACAATGCCAGCATTTCCAGATGTTCAGAAGCCTACTGGAAAACAAAACATATTTCCAAAAAATTCCTGGGGCAAATCTCATTCACGCTCATGAGATCTCCAATAAGCAGCACCTTGGTGCCACCACAGGGCTGCTCCTGAGCACTCCACCAAAGTGGAGGAAGCCGTAGACCTGCATATCCTATAAGACTCTTTAAGCTTTATAAACATACAGGCAAGATACAGTCTGTGGCACTGAGCTGTAGTTCTCACACTGCTTTAAATCTGCGTGGCTCTAATTAATCCCCAGTTCAGCTATTCCCCAATTCAACTGTTCCCATTTACACTCATTAAGGATGTGTCCCTGTCCATCAATGAGGAGAAATTCCTTGAGCTCATCTGTGCTGCAGGTTTTATAATCAGCTTCCCATGTGCATTCTCTTTTCCATCTGTAGGGAATTTTGTCCGTGTCCTGTTTTATTCCAAGAAAACTACACTTTAGTTCCTAATTTTTGTCATGCAAAATGAGATTGCCACAAGAAATGTGAGATTTGGGATGACAGTTTGGCCCTTAATTGATTTAAAAACACTACTAGGTAAATTTAGATGTCTCACTGGGCATATTCACTGGGTGTATTTCTTCTAATATGTATGCATGTGCATTCACACATACACATTCATGCCTGTATATAAACATAGACCTGATGCCAGCGTAAGGATCAGCGAGCACCTACCACAAAGTTAAGCTTAAGGGAGTGCTTACAACCTCTTGCAGTCAGGCCATTTATTTAGGTCCCTATGAAGGCCCAAGTCCAAAAATTTGTCACCTATATCTTTTTCTTTAACGCTGTCGTCTTTATTCAAAAATATTTAGATCCATATTTAAAAGTGACTTCAGTGGCCACAGAGAGAACAGGAATAATGAAGTGGTTAGAAGCTAGAGAAATGACAGGACTATTCATAATCATCCCCTTGCTTGAAGCCATTTGATTTTGTGGTATGAGAACTACAAATAGTGTTTGTGAACAAAACATCCTCAAATATGGCACAAGAATATGTTCATTATTCCCTGTAAGTAAGACCCCATTACGAGTGATGATGTGCCAAAAGTCACAAAAATGTTGAAATTCCACTTCAGCTGAAAAAAGCAGCGCACAATGAATCTGTGTGAAATGTTATTAAATCCAGAGTAGAATAGTATTTCTGTCTCCATTAGCAACAAGCACCCAAGAGGATGTAGTCACTGACTTAAAGAAAAGATTGTTTGTGATATGAATGACAATTTCCCAGAGACACGCTAAAGTGGTGGCGCAAATATTCAGCGTGAGTCTCCTCCCCAATTCCCAGTTCAAGTGGTGTTTCAAACCAATGAGGTGAGCACTGCCAGCCAATCATCTTCGTATTATTTATACCCCTATTTTCACATATAGAAGAATTTTGGAGTTACCTATGAGGAGTGATTCAATAGCACTGCAGGTTATAAGTGTATAAGGGAAAGTTCACTCCAGAGATCTCACTTTACCAGCAGTTCCTTTTCAGTTTTTTGTCCTGTCCAGTAGCTGTCCCACCTCTGATCCTTTTCATTATATTCAGCTCTTTAATGAAATTTTACTCAATTGTCTGAAAATTTATTTTCAGTGAATGGTCATTGAAATGGGTGCAGATTATCTGAGAAATCAAAGTATAGTTCTCCTGGGGAAAGTCAAAGACCACATAAGGGCAAAGCTTCCAGATATGATAATGTTATTACTTAGAAGGGGATCATAAGAAATCAGAAGTTTTACCATACATAAAGATCATTGATTCCTTGTGCCTATCGGTACACGAATTACTTTTCATGGTATTGAAGTTCACAAACACAGATAGGGGTCACTTGAGTAAGTAGACAGTCCTTCTAACAACTTTCTGGAGGGATTAAAACCTCTGCTTCTTTTAGGACCAAGTAGTTCTTGTGTATGTTTTTTAAAGCTAGCTTTAAATGTGCTTATCGACGTGTATCAGAAAGCGGTCACGTTGATAATATAGGATGGGTACAGCACTGCCCTATTTGTTCATTTATGTTCTATGCATACATATGAAACAACTTCATTGCTTTCCGTATCTCATTTCTGTTTCCTCATTTCAGTTAGATTTATAGCCATAACAAATTACATTTTCAGTTCAAAGTCAAAAAGAGTTTGGTTTGGGTTTTTTTCCCC